>JAKKIK010002417.1:0-11298 GCA_024500135.1 Heterodera carotae
TTTTTGTTACGTTTGTGTTTTTAATTTGTGGAAGTTTTAATTTTGTGGAAAAATTGTGTTGTCATTTATTTTAATTGTTTTAATAAAGTATTTCTGGTTGATTGTGTCTAGTGGCTCCGCCTGCACCGCAACCGATTTTGTACCACGAATTAACGGAAATTATTTATTATAATAATTCTAATAAAAACAAAAAATTTAAGCATTGGAGTGAAAAAGAATGCAATGGAAAAACGGTTAGAGTGATTCGAAATTTATCATCATCCGCATGGTTCTCAAATTTCCACTGATTTTATTATTTAACTATTGATTTCCTAAATTAAAGCCTCCCCCTGAAATAAAGCCCCCCCCCCCCCCTGAGACAAAGTCCTTCCCCTTTTGAGGAGGGTTGAAAAATAAAGCCCCTGGGGGCTCGATTTAAGGAATTATGGTACTTAATTATTGAGTTCTAAGTCGTTTCGTACAACTGCCAATTTGGCAAATCCGGAGCAAGTTTTTGGGCTCGGTATATACCTCTACTGAGTTTTTACAAACTTTCGTATCACATAAATCTATCGAATGATACCAAGATTGTAGAGATCAGTTGAATAATAAAAAAAAAATTATACCCCAAAAAATTGCTCTGGACTTGCCAAATTGGCAGTTTTTATGAAACGACCTAGCGAAAAATTATTGTAGCCTGTTGTCGGCAACGACATTTTGACGTACAAAGTAGGCGAATGAATTATGTATTTTTTTTTGGCGAAAACAATTATTTGAATATGAATGTTTTTTGTAATTCCAGGCATGCGTAGACAAGTGTCCATCGAAAAACATTCACTGTTTCAAGGTGCGGTGGTCATTTTGTATGTTTTTTTAAATTATAATTATGACTGTTTAATACTGATGCACCAAAAGTGAAAAAACCCGAAAACCGAAACCCGAAACCGAAAGTCGGACCCGAAAACCGAAAGTTGAAAATTTTTTGCTTGCTATTCTTAAAAAAAATTTTGCTTGAATTTTCCATAAATCTGCTAATTGTTTATCATTTTCTACATTTTTTCGAAGCAACTTTTCTTATACGGAAATTTTCCTGCCGTGCCGGTAGGCGCCGCCGGGAAAATTTAGAGAATTTAGCGTCTTTTCTTAAGGAAAATTAGCAGAAAAAATGACTAGAGCCGGCAAAAATATGTACAAAAATGGCTATTAGGGGTGCACTTTTCAAAATGAAAAATCGATTCTTAGAGGTGCATTTTTCAATTTAAAAAAATATGTTTTTACAACATAAAATTGCCAGCCTTACAAATGACTTTTTGGAAAAAAAGAAGATGATTAAATTGGATCTGGGTGGGTGATGTCATTCTGGGTTTAAAACCCCCGAAGAAAATATAGTAAAGTGACGTTCAATTTTGAAGTCCAGGGTAAGTCTCCAACCGCGGGGGTGAGATGAATTAAAATGCCCTACTCTCTGAACCTAGGGCTTTCATTTGTACTGATTTTGGAAAATTCAATTCTTTTTTTGGACAAGAATGAAAATAAGTGCACGAAAGAAAAAGCAAAGAAATTGGACCAATTAACTCATTTTAAATATTTAAGATGTGTTACGACGATGAATGCAACAAAGTAGAGCAGGTAAACCAAACCCTATTTAGTGGCAAAATTTTGAAAAATAGTGGCATAATCAATGTTTCTTCCACGTTTTGTTCATAAAAGCAGTGCCGTCAAATTAACTTAGATGAGCTTTTTTTGCGGAAACCACTCCAAAACCGTTCTTGAACCGGTTAAAAATCGTCAAAAATTGGCAGAAATGACCGTTGTCCATTCCGTACTTTTTTCCTTTCATATTTAGTACCAATCGACACCTATGGGTTGGGACAACTCAAAATAGACTATTTTTAGAGCTTAATGGCACAAATTAGGCACTGGTCAACTGAGTCCTGCTGAGAAGTGGGCATCTCAGTTCCTCATTTTAGCTCCAAGTTGAATCATAAACTTATAGTTGCCAAAATAGTACCAAATAGTTGCTAAAAAGCCCAAAAAAAGGCAAAAAAGTTGCCAAAAAAGTACCAAATAGTTGCCAATATAGGTGCAAAAATAGGTGTTAAAAATTGGAAAAACTAAGTGTATTTACGCAAAAAAAATCCTATTTAAGTCTCATTTTATTAATTTCGCCAGCATAAATGCAAATTAGATACAATTCGAGTTGTTCGGTTGTAAAACGCATGCCAAAATTTGTACTAGAGGAATTAAATCAAAAATTATCTGAATTTAATAAAAAATATATTTTTTAATTTTTAATGAGCAAAAAGATGATTTTTTAAGGTGAAATTTTTTGAATTTTGAGTAAAAAAAATTGATTTTTAGGGGTGCATTTAAAAAAAAAAAATAGATTCTTAAGGGTGCAAAAAATAGTTGCTAAAAATTCGAAAAATGCCAAAATAGTTGCTAAAAAGTTGCTCTACATCGAAAACTGTTCGGAGAAAATGCTATTTTTGGGCTTCTCTCGCCATAACTAAGCCGCAAAAAAAAAATAGTTTAAAAACTAAAATCCCATCTCTCGTCTATTTTTTTTGTCTTAAATTTTGCATGCAAATTATAGAAATCCTTCAACGGATGCATTTCCGACCGAGACAAGGTAAGTCTATTTTTACGTATTTGACTTTAAATCAGAAATGCTCACGGATACAATTTTTCGAAAGGATTCTTAATCAAATTATCATTCTATTTACCTACCCATTAAAACATGAACAGAATAAGAGTAGGTTGGGAGCGGGGCGTGAATGCCAAAAAGTGCATCTAAAGTAAAATTAGAATAATCAATTATTTTAATGAGTTTTTTTAAATATTTACCCAAAAAATGATGGAGAAAAATCCTAAAATATGTAAAATCCCTACTTTTTTCTTCGCAATCTGCATATAATTTATAAATAATTCATTGACATTCTCATATTAAAATGGCTGACAGGGATATCCGCGGATATGGCCTACATATCCGTGTCCGTCTGGGTCCGTACAAAACATCGTTTTATCCGTCCGTGTCCGGACGATCAATGGATATACGTGAATAGTCCGTGAGCAAGCCTGGCTTTGACTATGCATTTGCTTGGACGACATTTATCTTACAGCTTTTTTAGATATTTTAAAGGCATGGATTTAGCAATTTAAAATATTTAGCGATGCAAAGGTCCGTGTACGTATCGAGGCGGTGATATTGATGACAAATTAAGTCCATTAAATTTTGTGCTTATTTATTGTAATCCATGGCTTTTCAACATTTTGAAATTTTCAGTGTTTTGCTAATTGTGTAGACGAAGAAGCACAAGTATTTTATGTTTTTTTTAATCTTCTTCTGAGGTAGCGGTATCATAAAGTAATTTCGAGACTGGAAAAGTCACTACCGGTACAAGATTTTCAATCGGTAGCCGGTATTTCTTGATAAAACAGATATTATTTTTTTGAAACAATTGATAAAAAATATTGTTTAAAATTCACTTTTTTTTTCTTAAATCGCTTTAAATCAAAGATTGTATCCAAGTTTTTGAATTAAGACCTTTAAGCCTAGGTTTTACAAAATTTCTTCTTGCAAGATCAATACTTCAAAAACAAAAAGTTTTTTTTTGTCAGAGATGGCGGTTACCGGCGGGGCCCGTACCATAAAGGCCGGGTAGGGGGTAAATAACCCCCGGGTAGGGGTTAAACAACCCTCACCCGGTACCACAAATGGCAACCCCGGGTAAAGGGTTGAATGACCGGGTTATTTAACCCTCTACCCGTGGGTTAATTTTTGACCGGTACCACAAATGAGCTACCCGAGGTTATTTACCCCCGACCCGCGGGTTAAAAAGCAACCCTGGTCCATAGCAGGGTTGCAAAAGTTACCCTAGCTCTTTAAAAATTTATAACTCAAGAATGAGTTAAAAGAAAAATCTGAAACTTTGTATTAATATTTATTAAGGACTTTTTAATCAAATATATTTTTTTTCAGAATTTTCATTCACTATAAAATTTATATTTTTTCAAAAGTGGTCATTTTCCCGGTTTGCATGAAAAAATCATAGATAGAAAAAAATCTACTAAGACTTTTAACTCTATATATAAATCCTATTCAAAATATATATTATAGAGAAGAAAATTCTCTACCTAACAGTACTTAAGTATTAATTTTTGAGTTCGTAGTAATGAAAAAATTTTTTTTTGTTAACAAAGACAAATTGAAAAAATATCTTCCATATTCCAGTAAATATATGAAAAAATTAATTTTTAATATTTGAAAAATTTTTGGAGTCAATTAATTCATTTTAAATCAATTATTTTTTGCTGGTACCATAAAGTGAGGGTAACGGGTTGATTATCCCCCCCCCCCATACCCAGGGTTAAAAAGAGGGGATTCCTACCCGCACTTTATTGTATGGTTTTACTCGACGGGTAAGGGGTAAACAACCCGGGGTAGTTTAACCCGGTCATTTAACCCGGTCAACCTACCTACCCCGACTTTATGGTACCAGCCCGGGAGTGTCCCCGTCCCCCCCGAACCCCAAACAACCATTAGAAAACACACACCGGACTTAATGCAATATTTTAATTTCAAACAATGACCAAAGAAATTGGCGTTATTTTCATCCATAGCAAGCGGAATGGGGTGACTGCTGGAGAACAATTTTTTTTATAATTTAGGCATGCAACAAGAAGTGCCTCGTTAACGAAGACGTAAGTGTATTATAAAATGGACATCAGGAATCTGGAAATTTTTTTTAATTGATAAAATCGGTATTTCTTAAAATTTAATTTTGCCTCAAAAATGAATTTTTGTTGTTTGAAGTTGTCGTTCAGACGCTTTATTATTTAATACAATTTACAATTAAATGTGGACAAAATTGGGGGAGGGGAAAATTGGGGTTACAATTTTACAAGAATGAATTTTTCAATTCGGCGGGGACGAATTTTGGCTAAGATTAGGCCAATAACAAATAACAAAAATATTATTGGGGCGGGAATGTCAAGAAACATTTGCACCCCTTCACGTGATTGTCTGGGGGGCCATTCCGCACTTCGGAGTTTTGGACTTGTACAATTTACAGTGACAAATCGCTTAAATTTTCACATATTAAAAAAAAAGCTTATTTCCTCTAATATATATAAAAATTCCGGACCCAGAAAGGTCCGGAATCCGGCACCCGGCTCTATCCCTGCTGAGTATGGTTGGATTTTGCCAGCTCTAGTCATTTCTTTTGTCCTTAAGAAAAGACGATTAAATTTTTAAAATTTTCCCGGCGGCTTCTACCGGCACGGCCGGAAAAATTCCGTATATAGAAAAGTTGCTTCGAAAAAATGTCTAGAAAAATGGTAAACAATTAGCGGATTTGCGGAAAATTCAAGCAAAAAAAAAACAATTTTTATTTTTAGAATAGCAATAATTAGAAAAAATTTTCAGCTTTCGGTGATCACTAATATTTATACATGTTTTGTAACATTTAGGATTGTGAATATGAGTGCGGAATGGAATCAATTCACTGCGTAGGGCGTTGCCCAGGATCAATTCGAGAACAACATAAAAAAGTGTGTTTTATATTTTAACTAGAGATTGGACAGGATCAGGATCCTTCCTGTCAGGATTTTGCCAGGTTCCTGACTTTTTGCAAAAAAATCAGGATCTTGATCAAATCAGGATCCGAATCCTGAAAAGCCCGTCCTTTCCATTTACGAAAATCTGATCCTGATTTTTTCAAAATTCCGGTCTCTAATTTTGTAACTGGTTTATTTATTATTTAAGATTTTGTGATCATTTGAAAAATTTAGGATTGCAATGCTATATGCATAAAGGCTCATGAGGCAAGTGTAATTAGTTTTTGGGCAATTGTTGCAAGTCCCGCCTCCATTTTTTCTGAAAAAAAATTATCAAATTTTAAAAAGTAAAATACATGAGCTCATGGCGTTCCAGGTTCGCTGGCAGATCAGGACCAGGCATTTATTAAAATTCGGAGCCCCGGACCCGATTTGGAACAAAAGTCGAAAATTAAAAAAAAAATTTTGTCGATTTTTACCAAGACACTAACTCGAAAATGCAAGAAATACTTTAAATGTGCGTTAAAAAAACAATAGCCGAGAGCTATTCGTGCATTGGGAAGCGTTTTAATCTAATTTTTTAAAAAACATTTTCTGAATTTTTGACTTTTTGAAATTGGGTACGGGCTTAGTGCCGATTAGATGCCTGATTCATGGTTTCAGTACCGGCGGGACTGAGAGAAACTTTCTGGCGACATAAAAATTCGGGTTGTTCCTGATCCCGTTGAAAACCTAGGTCACTGTTTTCCAGTCCCTGTTTTTATGAAAAAAAGGGCCCCGTGTCAGCCTAATTGGAATCATGCAGATAATTTAGGCTTGTGATGATTGGTGCTATCATATAAACAATGGCATTCAAGAAAAAGTAAATTTTGTTTGTTATAATAGGTATTTCATTTTCTCATCACTGCAGAACTTCGGTTTCCACCAAAAATTTTTTATTTTATTTTTTGAAACTAAAAAACGACTAAATAAAGCTCTCCATTTTGGTCCTTTTTTGCCTCTATTTTCACCTCTTTTTTAGCATTTTTGGTCGTTTACACAGAAAAATATCAATAAAAACCGATTTTTTCAAAATTAAATTTTTTTTTGCTAGGCTAAAAATCAAAATATTTTAAAATTTTTTGACTAAATCTTGCCTCCGCTTTGTATTTATAAGGTTTAGAATTGTTCCATTCTGTGCCCAACCGATGCAGACGTAACTGTTTAAATTTTAGACATTCTTACCAATATATACTTTAAAATAGAGATAGGAAAACCCGAAAAATCAAAAGCCGTACTCGTTCCCGTACTCTGGAGAAACACCCGTACCGGATCCGGGCAAAAATACGGAGTAAGGGTCAATACGTTTCCAAAAAATGGCCGTACCCGTACCATGAAACCGGCAAAATACTGGTCCGGATCCGGTACGGGTATGATCTCTACTTTAAATGCTTGAAAATGTATCATTGAATTAAAATTTAAGCATTGCAAAAATGCATCCAATGCTTTACATACGGTTTGTTGGGGAGTTCTATTTTTTTAAATGAATTAATGTATTTTCTACGTTTGGCAATTTTTCGACAGTGATAATACGCTTTTATAACAGAAAAAAATTATGATTTAAATGCGTTATAAATTAAATTATTTAATTTTAAATTTAATTCTTAATAGATAGATAGCAAAATAAGCGGTATTTTGTCTCAATTTTTTTAAGAATTGTACAGAAGATCGCAACGAAAAACAACGGGTTAGTGTATAATAGTGGTGCTGCGGATTGAGAAAAAGATTCCGGGTCGGGCACTTGAAAATTTAAAACCGGGTTTTGGGTCTTGAAAAATTCGGTACCTGATTTTTTTCTTCAAAAATGTCTACAGCTGATTCTAATTCAAACAGCTGTTCTATTATGTTTCGTCATGACAAAATATACCAAATATGTAGGAAAAAGTCAAAAATTAGGGATGTAAATATGTAAAAAAATTTCCTATAATTGCAATGTTTATTGATTTTTACTACCAAAAATTTAAAAAAAGCATTGATTTAACTCAATGTTATGGATGGACGGGGTCTGGCAGTGCCAAAACGGCAGGAAGTTTTGAAAATTTAATATTGTTAAGCAAATTTGCCCTAAAAAAAGCAATGAAAAGGCTAATTTTAATGGCGTAAAAATGTATATAAATCCAAAGCTTTTAAGGATTCAGTTAAATTTAGTTTAGATCAATGTGTGCACAAACGATTATGTGAGGAAGGTTGGCTATTAATTTTCTTAAATAAATATTTAATTAATGTTATTTTCTAAGACATGCAAAATGGAATGCTCCAAAAGTGAAAATCCTCATTATTGCGTATGGAAATGCAAGCGGGAAGTAAATAAGTTTTTTTGATTTAAGAATATAGGTATGTAGGTATTACCTATGTTTAGCCGATTTTGAATTACCACCCATTTCGTATCTTATTTCAAACCAACTTCAAATTTTGGCGCTAGGACAAAATGCCCAATGGACAAAAGATCCAATCGACCAAAAACGGTCAAAAGGTCCAACAAGCCAGAAATGGTCATAAGGCCCAATAAAAAGACCCAATCAGAAGAAAAAGCATGAAAACAGTTTATTCCCTAAAAAATCCATCCGAGCGAATCATTTGGCGCCATGAATTTTGGGCACCAGGAAGTTTGGGTACCAAAGTAGAAATTTAAAAAAAAATTAGGGTTCAGAAACGTTTAAAAAAATGCAACAAGGGTTTTTGCAACCCATTTCGAGAAAACTATTAAATTTCCAAAAAACTTAACATGTTTCTCGGGTATTTCAGGGTAATTGGACACCAATAAGACCTATCTTTCGCACAACTCCGGACTTCTAACTACTTAAAGGAATTTTCGTTTGAATTTTCGACCAAATGCTTGAATTTTAACCGTATCTCGGTATTTTGCTAAATTGAAGTCATACGGTGACCAGCTTACCTGATAAACATGTTTGGAAACTAAAAATTTCTCGTAATGGGGCATAAGCTTCTTGTTTACGCTGAAACACCCGAGAAACATGTTAAGTTTTTGGAAATTTAAAAATTTTCTCGAAATGGGTTGCAAAAACCCTTGTTGCATTTTTTTAAAACGTTTCTGAACCCTAATTTTTTTTTAATTTCTACTTTGGTGCCCAAACTTCCGGCGGCCAATCATTTATGGGCTTTGTAATAAAATAAAAATAAATAGAAAAAAAATATAAGAAAAGTATATGTATATTTAAAAGGAAATGGTTGAAGTTTTGTAGTGAAAAATTATATAAAAATTCCATCTCATTTAAAGAATACTTAGTTGGATTGAAAAGCAAACAAGCTATAATGGATTCATAAACGGTTTCAAAATCTTTTAAAGCTTTTAACAAATTGGACCAATCTTTGGCTGATTGGACCTTTTTTCATTGGATCTTTTGACCGTTGGACTTTTTGACCTTTTTTGGCTTATTGGACCTTTTGTCCGTTTTTGGCTGATTGGACCTTTTGACCGGTAGCCCAAATTTTGACCACCTTCTCAGCTTTTTTTTTGACAATAAAACATTATTAGATGCAATTTTAATCAACGCTAATCGGGGGGATAAGCATCTCGCAAAAAAAGTTACAGTCTTTTTTTATCATAACTTTTCAATCAAAAAAAAGAAAAGAATGGAATAAAATGCCCAAATCCTTGAGGTGCAAAACAATTGCGCGATTTTTTAGTTTTGTGCTCTGTCCTGCAAAAGAGATTTGTCTCTAAATGTTGCTTGCAACAGCAATTGTTGGGCTCTATTGGTGAGTTTGTGTCAAGGGATGGAATCGGATGCCGATAATGAAAGACGGAATTCCGGAAATTTTTCAATCAATAAGATAGGTAGCCCTTATAATTTCTTAGATTTTGCTCAATTTTTATTCGTAAGCAGAAGCTAAGAGATTAAAATTGTCACAAAAATTAAAAGTTTAGAAAATTTAAATCGTAATTTTTTCGAGAGTTGTTTCGTCGCTTATTTTTTCTTTTTCATAGCTTCTAAATATTTAAAGATTCGATTGATTTCAAATTAGGTGGGATTTGGTTATAAACAAAAGATGTTCCGGCCGTCTCATTTGTGGCGAAGCTAAAAAAAGTCTCAAATGGCATAAAAAGCCATATTTGATCAACAAGACTTTTTTTTTAGATTCGCCACAAATGAGACTTTTTAAGGTTCTGCCAGCATGTATTGGATTAAATTAAAATGGCACATTCTCAAATACTTTTGGCTTAGGAAGTATGGGATGAAGTGGCAACTACGACGACTACCACAACTTCGAAGACGACCACAACGACCACGATACCGTCGAAGACGACAACAACAACAAAGACGCCAATGGACCACGCAACTGCGACATTGACTACAATTCCGACGATTATAACGGGCACGAAGCCAAAGGCCGTAACGGGCACAAATCCAACGGCCGTAACGGGCACAAATCCAACAGCCGTAACGGGCACAAATCCAACGGTCACAATCCCGACCAAGAAAACCACAACAACGACAATAACTCCGACAAAGTCATTGAACACAACTACTTATCAAAAACTGTTTGGCATTGAATTTATTGATGGTATGATGATCAAGGAAAACCCAGGGCCAATTCAAGAACAAAAAATTTTTAACAAAAATTGATTTTAAAAAATTAAAAAGGCATCCTTTGTCCCTAGTAGGATGCCTAGGAGGTACATATTGGGGTGTGTGGGTTACACGGAACTCAAAGAATGGAATTTATAACGCAATTCTTAAAAAGAATCATTAAAATACCAAATTTTCTCCCGCTAGTTTATATGGAGGCCTCTGGGTCAATTCTTCTCCAATAAATAATTACATCGCTCTATTCAATGTTTTCCCGGTCTTTTCAAAGTTTAGTCTGGATCCCGTATTTCTGGGTCTCACATATAATGTTTATCCGGGACTAGTCCCGGTTTTTCTTTACCAGGGACAGTCCAGGTCCCGGTTTTTCTACCGAGACTCCAGCGACCTAATCCCGGCTTTGGTGAAAATTCCCAGTTCCGACCGACCAACCCAACTTCGATATAATAATAAAATTATTTATAATTATAAATCTTAAGTTATTGTAAAGGGATTAGTGTTCATTTGGCGGGTTTGAATTTAACAATTTGTAATTAATTTCAATCTTTGCCAGGGGACATAGAAGTCGAAACAACTGACATGATGCCGACACAATGGACCAATGAAGAAAAAAGCATACCCAACAGCACTGATCTTAACGCATCAATCGACTATTCAATTCTGCCAAAAAAAATCAACAATTTTTAAATAGATGCACATTACAATATAATCCTGCAAATGAAAAAATCTGTTACAATGTTATTTCAAAATTTTTCAAGGGGACCTAGAAAATAAGCCACTATTATTATTTTGAAAATAAATGTGTAATGCAACTTTCAATACGCTAAAATATTTTTCGGGTTCAAGAATTATGAATTTATTTTAACGGACTCCAATAATGTATGTCTTTTTCTGTTATTTATTCTGTGTCAACCGTTCCAAATGGTAAAAACCCAAGTCGCACCACGACATGTATTTATTAAGTTTACCGGACAAGCCCACAATATGCTCTTTTCGGGTCCGAGATCTAACCTCCAATTCGAACAATTCGAGTCCGAGATCTAACCTCCAATTCGAACAATTCGAGTCCGAGATCAAACCTCCAATTCGAACAATTCGAGTCCGAGATCTAACCTCCAATTCGAACAATTCGAGTCCGAGATCAAACCTCCAATTCGAACAATTCGAGTCC
>JAKKIK010002418.1:0-11285 GCA_024500135.1 Heterodera carotae
ATTTTTTTTTATGGTCGTGTAAATTTTTTAAGGACGTGTAAACATTTTAAGGTCGTGTAAAATTTCTAAGGTCGGGTAATCTGCAGTTGAGCCGATACATTTACCTTCAACCCACCTTATCTCGTCCTGCTTTAATATTGACACCCGAAACGGGGAATTTAGTGAATAAAATGAGAAGCGGGAAAGTGATGATGCTACACCATAGTCCTTAAAATTCTAACCAAATTCCAAATTTAAAAAAATCAATAATTTACCTTAAAATCGCCTTTTGTGCCATTATGAGCAAATCCACCTAGCCCACGCCCAAATGCCATATATCATCGCCAAAATAATGCCAAATTTTGTCTGCATCCTAAAGCCGAGTCCTCACGCCATCTGTCTGAGCTCTCCATTCTATCTTTTGTCATTCTTAGAACAGCGTTGTTCATCTTGTTCATTATCTAAAAACCAATAATTTTCTCAAATTTTGGGTCTCATCTTAAATTTTTTGCTTGTAAAATTATAAATTTAAATAAAAGTAAAAAAATGCTTTGCAAGTTGACCTGTTGTGCAAATTATGGCCAAACAGAAATGCGCGTCCCGATTAGGGCATTCTAAGCCTTCTGCGTCAATTTCTTTGAAGCCAGTATGCCGATCTTTGGTGCCCATTTTACAATTGAGCCCTTTGAATTGTACCAATTTAATTTTAATCCATTGACAACATTTATTTTTATTAAAAAATAAACCAAATATTACCGAAAATACTGGCGCTCAGATGGGCAAGATGAACGGGCTAAAATACTTTTATGAAGTAATCTGATAGTTCGAACTCAATAGACCATAACCTATTTTTTAAAGCAATTATGCTCGCTAAATGAATTACCGTTTTTTTCTAATAGCCGCCCCGGGGCGGCTATTTCGATCCCCCTTGAGGGGGGGGGGGGGGTAGGGGTACGAAAACTATTCAAACCGAGTTTTCAACCGGTAAAGACGAAAAATTGGTAAAAAGTTGACGAATAAAAATTATATGAAAGTTGAGAAAAAACTGATTATGGGTTACGCGGGTAACCCGGAGTAACCTGACTATGGGTCGTTCAAATTTTTTGGTGATCGAACCAGATCTGGACTGGACTCATTAAGTGAAAAAATAGGTGCGTGATGTTTTGAAAGCGAATTGTATGTGACTTACACGAATTGAAGTCGTTGGAAATTTCGAAGTTGATCCGAATCGGTGGAATCCACATCGGAACATCCAAATTTGCGTTTCCCATATCGATGCGCGTCCTTCACCAAAAACACTTTGGCAGGATTTTACTTTTCGCGCATCCCCAACTCAGCAGGTGGCTTTCTCGGTCTGTGAAAATATTAATATAAATTAGTAATTTTTTGCAATTGGTTTTTTCAATACACAATAATGAACTGAGGGCGTTTTTGCAAGACAGGATTAATTCTGCAAATTCTTTAATCCTGTTCTCACATTTAGCATACCATATTTTCTCTAATAGACGCCCCGGGGCGTATATTTTTCAATACCCCCTTGAGGGGGGGGGGGGGAGTCAATTAGAAGGGGGCGTCAAATGGAGGGGGGGGAGGCGCCTATTTTTCGATCAACTAAATTTTTAATTCACACAATCTTCCCTATGATTCTGACAAATAATACATAGGTTTCCAAAAATAAACATAGGTAATTTTTAACTTAACGAATCAATTTTTTCAAAAATTCCTGCCGAACGGCTGTATTACAATGGGTCAGAAAGTCGAATAGACATGGGTGTAAAGTGCCATAATTGGTTTTTAAATCAAAAAATGAGCGGATTTATGGTACCTACTAATATATAGTACCTATTCACTTTCGGACCATCTGAAATAATTAGTTCTCAAGCACGAACCAGACCACCCTGCATTGGAATTTACAGAGACGGTTCAAAAATATTCGAGGTTTTGGAGCTTTATCTGATTTACAGATAATCCTATATTCCTACGGGTCCTATCCTCAAATTTTTATTTTTTGCCAAATCTTTGGCTTGGTCCTTCGTTTTCTTGGGTTTCATCGATATCAGAGGCACTCATTTTAAATTCTAAATTTTTTGTTATAAATTTTGAATCAGTTGTGACTAGGCACTCAAATGGAGGGGGGGGGGGGCTTCTAATAGAGAAAATACGGTAATTCTGTGAAAGATTACAGAAAAATTTATTGGGGATAGGATCCTTAGGAGTATTCCTCCAACTTGTATTCTGTAAATCCTGTTTTGGTCAAAAATACCGGACTTGACAAACGCGTTTCCGATTTCAGAACTCTTGATTTCTTTCAAAAATATTGCTATTAAATATTAATTCTAATTTTTTAGGGGAACTATCTACAATATAATGTTAGGTAGTTTTGAAAATCATAAATAAATATTTACACGTTTTATAGTTGGCGATGTAGCAAAAGTATTCTCCTGTTTCGCATTGCTTTCCATCAACATTAAAGAAGCCATAGCCTTCGTGGTCAAAAGCACCGCTCTTGCATTTGAGATCTTTTAGTGACAAAGAATTAAACTTTTAGTTTGTGTCAAAGCACCTGACCATATTTAGGGGTTTTTTTCAAATTCCCTGTAATGAATTAGGGTTTAGAATTGTATCATAAAATCGCAAATACCGTATTTCTCTAATTTTTCAACACCCCCTCGAGGGAAGGCGGCAATTGGAGGGTGCGGCAAATAGAGGGCGGAAGGGAGGGGGGTCGGATATTTTCCGATCAACTAAATTTTTAATTCACACAATTTTCCCCTATGCTTCTGACGAATCTGCCATAATTGTTTTAAAGAGCGGTTTTATTAATGTAATTTATTCGGCATTCCGACCATCTGAAATAATTAGTTCTCAATGAAGAACCAGATCACCCTACACTGAAATTTACAGAGCCGGTTCTAGATTCGAGGTTTTGGAGCTCTATCTGATTTACAGATAATTCTATAATCCTACTTGTCCTATCCTCCAATTTTTATTTTTCTGCTAAATCCTTACCGTACCTGAAAAATTATTTTATCAAATATTTCCTTATCCACAGCTAAAATAAACTCACTCAGTAGACCCGGGTAGTTTAATTAAACCAGGTAGGTGTAGGTTCTGTCCGTTTTTATTCACCAAAGCCAACTTATTTTATTTTTTCTTTAAAATTAAAAATTCTCCCCTATAGGGGGGGGGGGGGTAATTGGAGGGGGGCCGGCAAATAGGGGGGGGGGGAATATTAGAGAAAATACGGTATGCGAAATGCATCAAAAGTCAAAATATGCACATAAATCGCGAAATATGCAAAAATATGCATTGGAAACCAACCCTAGAAGCATCAAACCAAGCTAAAAAAATATTCTTCGTGCGTTTCAGGCCCATGCCATTCCAAGAAAAATATGGCATATAATTCTAAACCCAAGTGATAAAAATTGCTCACCCTCTACTCGCTTTGGCTGCTGCTGCTCAATTGGCACTCGCATCGAACTGAATCGTTGTCGGTACAGAATGTCTGGTCATTGTGATAAGAGCAGTTCCAATGAGTGATCTCCAGTTCACCTGTAAACATACAACTGTAACATTAGCGCCGGCACTTTGAACAGAAAGCCAAATTTATTTTTATTTTTTAATTACTCAATGAAGAGACTGATCCAATGGACCAGCCAGCCACTCAGTGATCACCAAGCAGATAGGTTTAGGTCCAAATAACCGCGGTCCAAGTGTACCGTTCTATATAAAAATCCACATTTTGGCGCTTTGGCACAAAAACTGAATAAGGGTCGTTTTGGCCTCCATTTTACGGTCCCTGGTCGTTCGGACCAAGCATTTCAAAGGAGTACAACCCGAATTTGACTTCCATTTGAACTTTCCGAGCCCCTAATCCGAATAAAGAATTAATATAAAGATAAAAAATAGTTTTGCAGGGGGCTCGAATTCGGGTTTAGAATACACTTTTTGTACATAAAATTGCCTGCCCTGGCTATATTATTAATTCGAATTTATCATTTAGGAAGATACAACTTTTTGTGGCTCTATTGCACTTTATGAGTCCAATCACTTTTTTATGAGTCCAATAAATTTCATCAGTGAGCAATCAGTGTTTAGAAGTGTTTAAATTTCTAAGTGAAACTACTGAATTCAATTGCTAATTGACGAATATTTCGATACAAAATTTGGAATCATAAAAGTCGATCATAAAAAGTCGATTAAACTCATAAAAGTCGATTGGATTCATAAACTGATTAGACTCATAAACTCTGATAGGACTCATAAAAGTCGATTTCCCCCCAGGGTGGCTTTTTACCAGCCTTTGGTGGCGTGTTGACTCAACGTGCTGAATGATGTTTGCTGTGTCCTTGATGTGCATGCCATTTATGCATTTCAATCCTCTAAAAATATTTATATATTTAATTTTTGTTTTTATTTTAATTTATTTTTCCAAATCTTACCAATTCATTTTGATCGAATGGGAAGATCAAGATGCCAAAAGAAGAATGTTAGCAAGCATAATGCAGCTGCACCAATCATTTCCATCCAATTTATGTACCCAATTACCTGACATTACATACTTTTTGTAGCGAATAGAATTTTGAGAAAGCCGGGACCAGAGGACTCCAGCTATAGGATCGTAAGCTCGCTTAAGGCTTCTTAAAATGGCTTTACGGACAGACAATGGCAGATATTTTCAGAAAAATTGGCTTAGTTGACCCCAAAAAGGCCAGCCAGGGTCCCGTGGTAGTCATATAATTCCATTAAATTACACCAAATAAGTCAATGATGGACTAACTGCTTGCTGGTGGTGCAAATCATATTACAATATTTATGGCTCATCACATCACATTACTGAATAAATTAATTTAAAAAAAATGTATGTACATATAATGGACTGAAAAAGAATTGATGATGGGATGATTCATATGATTTTTGAGGGAAATTTATTTATATTAACAAAATAATAAATGGTCAATATAAAAATGTATTGATTAAAAACTTGCCGTTAAGTCTGAGTTCAGGCTTCTTAATTAGGTATACCAGCTTGGTAGAATTGAGTTAACTAGAAGTTGGTGAGTATTTTTAAAATTTCCACATATCCTTTCATAATCAGAAGTGATATTCATTTTGGCTTGTGAATGATAGAGATTAGAAGCAAAGACCGAGATCTTTAAATTCACCGGACCGGATCGGAAAATTCTATATCACAAAGATTCCGGATCCGGTCGCTTTCAATCTTGTTAATCTTGGTAATCTTTTTTAATTGAAAAATTTTGTCAAATTTTAGCGAAAGTTTAATCTAATTTAAATAAATGAATAGAAAACAGGAAACCCGGAAAAAACCAAAAAACCCTGCAACTTGAGAAACCCGGCACAGACCTCCAAAACCCGGAAAATTCCGGGTTTATAAGGTACTGTTTTGTGTAACTTTCCCCTTCAGAATCATTTTAGCCCAATTTCGATTTTCATTGATACTTTTATTTTTTGGTCAGAGAGGTGTGCTACAAGGATGGGCCAAATCCTAAAAAAAATGCGACATACGACATAAGACATTTTCAAAAATACGACAAAAAATAAAATGCGACATACGACTTGCCCAAAAGTACGACAATTGCGACAAACACGACATATGACATTTTTTCAAAAACTTTACTAGTATTCGAAATAAGATATCACGGTATCGGGAAAATTTCGTCTTCAATAAGGGTGATCAAACAAAATTCCCAAGTACGATCATCTAGGCCATCCAAGAATGGAGCGGGAGCCCAGCGGTGCCGATAGGCGCCGCTGGAAAATTTTTTACAATTTTTAGTGAATTTGGTTAAGAAAACTTGTACCAAAATTGAGAAATTTTCTTGTAAAGTTTATGTAGAATATATGTCAAATACGAAGTGGAGAGGCAGCGGTGCCGGGAAAAATTTTGGTATTTAGTAGTGAGTTCCTTATGAAAAAGAAAGCTAACATTTATGTATTTCCCTGCATAAAGAAAAGGTAAAGTCATAAAAATAATTTTTAAAAAACGAGGGATTCGAACCCACACGACACATACCAATCGGCCATTGATAACTTATTTTGACTGTCGAAATTATAATATAAATTCCCTTTTCTCCCACTTATCCTCTCAACTTCTGCTCACAAATCACCATTCTTACCAATTGCATATTTGGTCCTGTGGTCCCGCCCGCCCCAATTTTTTTTGTTTACTCAGTAAAGTAAATGCCGTATTTGTCGTATTTTGCTCAAAATACGACATGCCCAAAAGTACGACAAATGCGACAAATACGACCTACGACATCAGCCCATCCCTGGTGTGCTAGTCTAACACGAAATTAAAACTAATTTCTAAATAAAACCCTATTTGGAGGAAATTGATCCGTTGCCGTGACATTTTTTGAAGATACTTTTACTATATGTGGTTTGGTGAAAAATTCGCTTCAAAAATCATATTCATTCAAAATCCAATTCTTTTTAGTGGTTTTATTTTTCTTGCTTTTTAAGGATTTTAAAATTTTGCCGGGATTGTAATCTTGTTAACATCTTGGTCAAAATGGCCTGATCGAACTGTAATTGGAAGATTTTTAAATCACCAAGATTCCGGATCCGGTCGTTTCAATCTTGTTAATCTTGTAATCTTGATATTCTTGTTTTTTTCCGAAATCACAAGACCGGGCCACTTGATCTTGTTAAATCTTGTACCGATCCGGTCTTGCTCGGTCTCTAATTAGAAGGCACGTAAACGGACGGGCCACGTAGATTTCTAAATATGAAGCGTGATATTTTTACCTTAGTTGCTATTCGCCCAAAGCTGCGCCGAATCGTAAATGGAAATGAATTTATCGCATCTTTGGCCATAATCGGAATCGACAAATATGGCTACAAATCTGAATGTTACACCACTAAGAATTCAACCTTGCAGGAAATAATTAGCACAGCCAAACCTAATATTGCTAAAATTGGAACTCTGATTTTTTTAACAATTCGCTTAAAATTTTTCAGAATTTTCCTGCCTGAACGCCTCTTATCTGCACCGCCAGACTCACCCCATCCCAAATTAAATTTGGAGTTCAAGTCTTAGTTTTGGAGTATTTTCGGAAAATATTGATCATACGATCCAGAGCCAAAATCGCATAAAACCATTTTTATATGGTTTCATATAGTGCTGTTCGAGAGTCTCGGTCTCGGGTCTCGACTCGGGAAAAGTCTCGGTTTTTTTGGGTCTCGGTCTCGGTATCGAGTCTCGGGTTTTTAGTCTCGGAAACGAGACATTTGTGCACCCCTTCTATTCCTTTACCATGCAATCGTTTTTTTCATAAAAAAGGTATTATTTTTTGCTAAATTTCCTTAATAAAACTCGAAAAATTTTTTCAAATTTTAAAACCACGGCCGGGATCCAGATTGCGGCCGTCCCTACGACCTACCCCACTACGTAATTTACTTGCATCTGCGAAAAAAACAACCAATTTGCTAGGAAAATTTTGCCATTTTTATGCGATTTTGGGACAAATTTGCTTAACAAAATTCGCTTTAAATTGACAAATTTTTCCTGGCGGCGCCTATCGGCACCGCCAGGCCCCCTATCTCTAAAAATAATTTTATCGTTTGAGTTCAATGCCCATGGTAATTAATATTAAGAAGCTAAAAATATGAATTTAAAATAATGCAATTTTTAGTCTTTCTCGGTTAGACTCCTCATTTTTTTTTGTCTAAATTACCAAAACCACCAGAATATGTTCGTATTAAAATAGTCATTTTGCAAACCTAATTACAATTTTTTTAACTTTTTTTGTCAACGCGGAGAATTTTTCGTTTTTTTCACCAAAAAGTCTCGGTCTCGGGTCTCGACTCGAGACTTTTCTCGGTTTTTTTGGGTCTCGGTCCCGAGTCTCGGGGTTAAGTCTCGGAATCGGTCTCGAGTCTCGGGGTCAAGTCTCGGAATCGGTCTCGAGTCTCGGGGTCAAGTCTCGGTCTCGGTATCGAGTCTCGGGAAGTTTTCGGTCTCGAACAGCACTAGTTTTATAGGTGCTAAAAACGATAAATCAATCAAAAAAACGATTGGGAAAATCATTTAGACCTGTTTTGAACCGGTTTAAAGTCGTCAAAAATGGTAAGAAATGACACAAACCCAGCCCAAACACATTATTTCCTGACAAATTTGGTATCAATCGACAGCTCTCGACGAGACAAATATCAAGATTGCGCTAAAAACCAGCGCAGACTCGACTACTGCGGCCAGTAGGTGGGGCGTCGCTCGCTCCGGGTTGCTCGCGCCTGATGTCGGGCTTTGGCCCGACATTAACCAGGCGCTCGCAACACTTCGCTCGCTCGGGCGCCCCACTACTTGCTCCGTCTTCGCATGCTCCTTTTTGCGTGTAATTCTGTCGTTACGTTGTCCTTGACTGCTGTTTTGATCATTGGTACTGAAGTGTCCATTTTTCACTGGGACTCAGTTGGCCAGTGTTCAGATGGCTTCAGGTCGAGTTGAATTTGATCTAGATCGACTCCTCTCGTCGAGAGCTGTCGATTGATACCAAATTTGTCAGGAAATGTTTGTGTTTGGGCCGGGTTTTGGTCATTTCTTAGCCATTTTTCACGGTTTAAATCGGTTCAAAAACTGGTTAAATGCCTTTCCAAATCGTTTTTTGATTGATTTATCGTTTTCAGCACCTAAGAACCCATATAAAAATGGTTTTATGCGATTTTGGCTCTGGACCGCATGATCAATATTTACCCTATTTTCACATTCCCAGTCCATCGACCAGCAGGAACGTTTTGGGTTTGAAGCGTTCCAAGCAACCCCACAATTGGAAAATAGAGACCCCTGGTTTAAAACTGGCCGCTGCCAACACTACTAGAATTTCTCAAAAATATGTTGCTGAAGGGAATATGCCATAAATATTAACTTTATTGGTATGCTGCATGAATAAGCTTTCAACAACGCTTTCAAACAAAAAAATTTGTCTTGTCCCTCAACTTTTTTTGTATCGTTTCGTTTGGGTTTATTTCCAGATTTTGTGCGGACTCATCGAATTATCTGCACCATTCCAAACAATATTTGATTTTATTCAAATTGGTTAATAAAAAACACTTTGATGCTCGCTAATCGGTTATTTGGAACAAGAATGCAGGGTTTCAAGCAAGAGATCCCCAAAAAGACCATTATCGCGTATTTAATTAAGATATTTAAAACTTTTCGAATTCAGATTCCAAAATTAATGACTTTTGAATAAATAATTTATACAATAATTACAGAGGAAAAGTATAGTATGTAAATTATGAAATAATATTTTTTAAGAAATATAAGTATGTAAAAAATAATTGATTCAGGGGTATTTAAAATTATACTTATACAAAGTGCTCAGCGGGACCGGGACTCTTCACAAAAACTGGGTTCCGGGCCTGGAAAACCCGGGACCGGGACTCAATTTTTCAACCGGGATGGCAAGCTCCAAGTTTCGACGACCCTTCCGAGACAAATGCACACATCTCCCGCTCATCGTCCACTTTTTTTTTCATCAACAAGCCACATGTCCACTCATCAAAAAACTGAGCACACTTCTTGTCGATGAAAAAAACCTGAATTTGTGCTTATACCTGATGAAAAAAGGCTTAAAATTTGTGTGGTTAAGATTCGAAAATAGAAGGAAAATCACAGATTTAGTTATGGTATTTAAAATAATTAAAAATTGGACTCATTTAAATTCTAGAAAATATTTTTTATTTTGCAAAATCTCAACGCAGGACGCTCCTGCTCTATCAAATAAGCTAAAAGGCATGATAAAAAGAACTACCTAATTTTTCATAAGGACTGTTAAATTATGTAATAATTGCCAAAATCAGCTATAAACAAATTGATCTAGGAAATACAGAGAATTGACAAAAACGCTTCAGAAAGATTTTAGAAATGGACCAAATCTTGAGCGGTCATTTTTCTGTGACTTGGATGCCTTTTTTGGTACTTGTAGGTTTTCTTCCCCCCCCCCCCCTCAAAAAATTTCCATTTTTCGTAATTAGGGGTTTTAAAGGTCGCTGATCACGAATATGACATTGGTTTTGGCATCTGATTTCATCTGATCATACATTTGACAAAATACCTATGATTTTTGAAAAAAAATTTAAGATCGAACTCGGCTAGGATAATTTTTTTAAATTCCCAAAACGAGTTTCTAGGGTATTTTGAGGCGTTGAACAAGAATATCACCTTCTTTTAGACCTATTCGAACCCCGGACTCGAAATCGAACATGGGTCGAAATTTTTTTTACAAAGATTTTATTTGTTGGCGAGAAAAATACAATGATATGATTCGACATTTCTTTTGGATCATATTTTAATATTTGTCAATGCTAAAATGATTGCAGAAAATAAAAATCTTTGTAAAAAAAATTTCGGCTCATGTTCGATTTTGGGTCCGGGGTTCGATATTTTGTCAAATGTATGATCAGATGACATCAGATGTCAAAACCAATGTCATATCCGTGATCAGCGACCTTTAAAACCCCTAATTACGAAAAATGGAAATTTTTTGAGGGGGGGCAACAAAACCTACAAGTACCCCTTTTTTTGCATGGCTTGCAATATGTTCAGAATAATCGAACTTTTTGTTTGAATTTAGAGGTAAGGGGCTCAGACCTGGTCAAAAAGAAGGTCAGATTCGAGTTCAGCGCCTAAAATAACCCTAGAATTGAGTTTTGGGAAAAAAATTCGTACACCTAAATCTAACCTATACCTAATTTTCGCAAAATTTTCTATAAAAAAAAATTTTTTCATAATAAACATTTAGTCGTCCGGAGGGGCTCGGGTCATCTCGGCCCCGCCGTTTCAGCCCCGACGTTTCGGCCCCGCCGTTTCGGCACCGCCGTCTCGGCCCCGGGGACGCTTCGGCCCCGCCGTTTCGGCCCCAAACTTTTTCATGCCCGAACATTAAAGGAAAAAAAGTAAGATATATTTTTTCATTTTAAACAAAACATGGTACTTTCCTGTTATGAAGCCACACGATACTTATCCCTTTTGCGACCGGAAACTTGGTCGTTCTAGGGTGATTAGGGCGCTGATTACGAAAATGATCTTCATTTTAAGACCGCGGCAATTAATTCAAATATGTTTTTTTTCTCGCCTCATTGGCAGAGAATGCCATCCGCTCACTCTCTCTTCTTTTTCTCTCTCTCTCGTTCATTTCTCACCATCTGTATTCTTCCCTCTACACTCTATGGCACACACTATTTCATATATTAATTGTGTCTACCCCCTATGTATATTATGAACAAATGGACAACAGCCATCACAGCTCGTGTCCGTCATCAGCTGCTGCTGCAGGGCAACAATT
>JAKKIK010002419.1:0-11276 GCA_024500135.1 Heterodera carotae
GGGGGGGGAGAAAATCATAAAATAATTGTTGGTTGGGGGGAAAAATCACATTTTTTCCTTTTTTTTGTTCGTGGTGGGGGGGGGGGGAAATTCCCCCCATTCCCCCCCCCCCCCTGGTTACGGGCCTGCTTCTGTCCCAGGGTTTAAGCCAAGTGTTGGAAATGTCACCGCCCATCATCACTTTCGGCATCACAATTCAGCAAAAGTTCAATCTAATCTTTTTTATATAGGACCACAATCGCCACGGCAATCCGTTGATGTGCTCGACGGTATCACTGATAACTGTCTCTGCTGGTCATCATCCTTCCGCAAAAGCCTTGAACTTTGGCATCCGAAACAAAATTTGGCCACTGCTTTGATCTGCCCAATTTTCTCGTCCCGATCGCGAGACTCTCGCGCAAATTCGTCCCTTTCCGCCACCATTTTCGTCACTTTTTCGCGCTCTTCCGCCAACAATTGGTCACCATTTGCTTCATCAGTTCCTCCATCTGATGATTGTCGTCATAATTTTTTTTTAGTAAAACAGAGAAAAACAAATTCGAGAGATGAAGCAGATAATTGAAAAAAATATTTGGAAAACAATTTGTGTCTAATTTTAGATTTTAAAAAACGGCTTTCTGCTTGCGCGCATAATACCGACTTTTTCATTCAAAATTTACCCGATAAATTGGAAATAGCGAGGGTTTTAAGCACAACTTCTTGCCGGGGGGGGGGGCAAATGACGGCACCCCGAAAATGTCGTCATTGGAAATGAGTTAGTGCTCTCTCATCAAAAGGCACATAAATACATAACAAGCAAAATATGTTAGAAGTGAAAGCCGTTTTTTTGGAGTCTTTAAAAATCCTTATATTGCATTCCTCACCGGAGGCGCTGACTCGGACAGAAAAGAAACGTAAGATTTTCTTCCAAACCAAAAATAGAAATGCACAATTTAAAACGAAAAAAATGAGCGGTATATTTGGGGTGAAACAACGAATAATGCATGAACGAGAGGCTTGACATTTTTTTTTAAATTAATATATTTCCACTTTTGTTCGTCCGTCTCCGGCGTCGGTCTCCACAAAATGGTCGGGTCAGTCGCTTTTGAAAAGAACAATCCGCTCCTGTCCCAACTTAAAGTGGATGTAGCAATTCCTGTCGCATCTGAAATGGATATTCCACAAACTTTGCCGACACATTTTTGTACAATTAACCAATTTAAAAAGGTCCAAAAAAAGAAAATAACTTTCTTTAAATTGTACCAAAATTGGAATTTCTAGCAGGCCTGGTTTTTCATCGTAAGGCTTAGCGATCTTTTACAGAAATTAAATTAAGCCGGCTCTCACGTGATGGAAGAGCCGTGATCCCTTCCGACGATGCAATGCCATTTCGGGCCAAACTTTTTGTCGAATGCCTCTCGAATAAATGTGGCAATGTCCCCGCGATGTTTGTACCTGTGCAAAATGCGCGCGCATTCGAAAATTTAATTTAAAAAAAACGCTACTCACTTCTCAAACGCTTGCTTTGCGCATCCAATGGCCTAAACGCAAAAGGCGAAAATAATACAATAAGCGTCGGTAATTAGGTGAAATCCATAGAATTTTGCAAAAATTTGTTTAAGACTTTTAGGATGGTCTTAATTATGCCAATGCCGACCGACCTGCCGCTGCATTTCCTCGGTCATTTCCGAACGTTTGATAACGGCTTCCATGTCTCCCACATTGTGCTTTGTTGATGATGAGTTTTTGGTCTGACAAATTGTTGCGGGAAAGTTTACAAATAAATGAAATTAAATTATTCAGAAAATTTAAAATGAAATTTCTAAAAGAAATGTTCCCGAAAATTGTGGGCACAAATGCCAACGCCGCTCACTTTGATGCTCATTACACACACACTTTCCTGCTCCTTGGCCAACCTTTCCTTGGCCAATTCCAATTCGGCTTTGGCTACTCTCAACTTGGCATTGGCTGATTCCAATTCAGCATTGGCACTTTCGCTGTCCTTCTGGGCCTACAATTTAAATGATTTATTTGATGCGAATTAAATTAAATGGCATTTACCACCACCAGTTTTGCGTCCAATTTGCTTTTCTCCCCCTCCTCCATCCATAATTGTGCCTTCATTCGTTTATTCCGCGACTGCTCCTCTTCAAGCCGCCGTTTGTTGGCATAAAACAACGCCCAATTCATTGCCGACCAACAAATCAGTTAAAAGTCAAATTTAATGAATCGAAAAGGATTTTTGAAATTTTTAAAAATAAGTGAATGAATGTAAAATATCTCTAGGTGGTAAATGGGAATGCCAACTCCATGCACAAAAAGTGGCATGAAAATGATGGGGAGTAAATCAATTAAAAATAAATCTTTTTTAAAGAAATGACTTATACATAAGTAGCATCAATGCGGTCGAACGAATTAATGAATCGATGCACTTTGTTTGCTACAACAACACACTGATGAGACGTAAATAGAAGAGAAACGAAGCAAAAAAAAAGGGGGGGGGGGCAGAAAACAATTCAAAATATGTAAAATTCTTAATTTTGGGATCAAAGACAATAAATTTTTTCGACGTCGTCATTTTGTAGAGATATAGACTGCATTTTTTTGATTTTCATAAGATTGGACTGTTGTTATCAGAACACGAAGAAAAGCATTTGGTTCATTAATTAATTATATATGTTTCGAATCGCTTATAAAAATGCTTATGCTTATCCATATCTTCTAATTTGTAAGAACATTTTGTATAATTGTGTAATAAAATTGGCGGTTTTCCAACAGACCAAAAATGGATGGATTTTTCAGAAAAACTGCCACCTTGGAGGTTCCCGAGCAATTTTTGGGCTATAACTTTTATTAAACAACCAATTAATACATTCTCGATATTATTAGAAATCTAAATATGTGTTTAGAAGCAATGCTTCAGCGGCTACCAGTCCTAGTGCCGAATGATCCGAGTAGTACCGAATAAAACCAAAAGGTCCCAGTGTAGAATTGAGCAAAAATTTTCAAGGCCATAACTTTGTATGCCAAAAATGGTAGCATATTGTAGGATGGAGTTGTTTACTAATTTTTTTCTAAGGTTTATTTTAAGAATATTTTAATTTTGTAGAAAATAGCAACAATAGATTCTTCAAAACAAACCAAGAAATGAAAAAACCAAAGATTGGACAATTTTGTCAGATTTCTTCTGCCGCCGCTTATTTCTCGCCGGGAACGGCAAAGTCATCTTTTTTCTATCCGCCAAAAGTTTCTTCTGAAATGAAATGGACAATTAATTATTTGTTCAAATTTGAACGGGTACGTTCACCTTCATGCCAACAATTTCGCATTGATGTGCCAATCGGAATTTGAATATTGCTGACTTTTTGCACTTTTTTAACAAAAAGTCGACACAACGATTCACATCGGAAGCCAATTGAAATTTGTGTGCCAACAAAAGAACTCCCGCTACAAAGTCATCTAAAATTTAATTCTTAATTAATAAAATTATTACAATGATTGACCGAGCAATTACCATCCAATGCCAAATTAAGCGGATACATCGTTTGAATTAATCGTTCAAAATGTATCACGTCATGCTTATCATCATCCGACCAGCACTTTTGGAGTTGGGTCAGCATTCGCTTCAAAAAATAAATTTTAGAAAAACACATAATGGGCGGCCAACAGCTGAAATTGGGGAAAATTATTTATATTATTGGACTTTTTGTTTCGGCTTGAGGACCGAACATTTTGTAGCTCCTTATGCCAACCATGGACATCATAATCTTAAGCCAACATCCAAAAATGGCACCATTCGAATTTTGCTTCTTAGGATGGATTTGGCCCGTTTGGAACCTGAAATTTTCAGTTTAAGCATTTGTTCACATGCAATTCCTTCACATTCACAAACAAAGTGTGCTTATTGTGAACTCCGCTAAAAAGAAATTAATCTGGATTAGAAATTTTCATTTTTTATTATTTTGCATAAATCATTTTTTTCTTACGCCATCCTTTCAGCTCTTAAAATTATTTCCGCTTTGAATGTACATAATTGCGCCCCCCTCGGCATCATAAAATCTATTTTTCTGATCCATCAATTCCTTTAAAATTCATAAAAATACGCTTTATTCATTATTGCGGTATTATCACCTCAATTTTTGCAAAAAATCAGGTCTGCCCCAACATTGGAAATGGAAGAGTAAAGGTCAAAGTCATTCAACTTGTTCTTAATGCATCCATCGCCTTTAATGGAAGAAATGACGCTGAATTTGAAGGAAGCTCGAAACTGCCACGCTACTGTATGTCCGAAACATTTTGGGGTGTACAAACAAATTAAATATAAAATTGCTTCTGATAAAATTACTGTATAAAAATACCATTCGCGTCGCCATTGCAATAATACAAATAGAACCCAATCCATTCATTTTTATATTCGATCAAGATTCGCCACCGCAATCCGTTGATATATACTCAAAGGGGCTCACTAAAAACATTCTTAGGACCAAATCCTTCCGAAAAAGCCTTGAAATTGGGCATCCGACACAAAATTTGGTCGCTGCTTTTTCATCTTGTTAAATTGCAAATTATGCTGTGCCTGTGTCTCACACATTTATTTGTTGTTACAATGTCATGAAATTTTGCTGCCTTTTGCTATGCAAATAAAAACTGATGCACTTGACAAAAAAAATTAGAAAAAAAATTAAGCTCGACTACTAAATTTTACAAAACAACGACTGACTTTGGGTGCGCTTTCGGTATCGGTAAATATCTGCAAGTGTTTTCGTCAGGAACCCGTTATTTGCGGAAGCCGAAACTAGAAATTTTAAATCTCTGAACCCTAAATTTTCCGCGACCCACCAAAGTATAAATTTCCGCTGAAAAATGTTTTTGTATTATTTCTACTTGGGTAAATATAAGTTTTCAACTTACCCAAAATTTAGACTATTTCTTCAAAATGAAATGCGGTCACAATTTGATTTTGAACCATAAAAATCTTTTATTATTTATTAAAAAATTTTTCAAGTGCAGTCAAAATGAATGTAGAAAATTCAATTTTCCATTTCTGGGATTTTTCGAAATTGGGTAAATCTGTCAGAGAGCAACCTTGCTTTGTCCATATCTCATTCTTCACTCCCCCCTCCCACTTTCATATCTCATTCTTATCCCCCCAAATTCATATATCATTTATTACCCGAACAGCACTGCCAAATTTTTTTTTATTAAAAATATTATTTTTTAGGCAAATTCACAAAAATCCCAATTTAGATCCTAGTTCTTTATTCGTAACAAAACTTAGAAATTGCATTGTTTCGGATATTTTGATTATTTATTCAATCGATTTTTTATTTACGAGACATCAAAATTCGATTGCACATTTTGCATCCAACATTTGCAGCCTTCGGCGTATGTCATAACCGTCTTTATTTGAGTTGGTACCAGCCACCATTTGAATGGGTGGGTGGGCGAGCAATTGGGCATGGCGACGTACGACCGCCGATTTTTTGGCGGGGCGGGTCAATGTTCACCCGCCGATTTGGGGGACAGACGACCAGAGCCCACCTGCGCTACCCATTTGGCGGCGGGTGGCTGAGGATGGGGACGAGCATTTGCCATAATTTGGAAGATTTTTTCATTTTGAAAATTGAATACCCTTTTTTTGCTCCGTTCATTTATAAATTAATTGCTTTTCCTGTACACACTTTAAAATTTAAAACAAAATACTTATTCAGCCTGCCTTTCAGTTGCCACAATATGTGTACATAGTGAATCGTAAAAGCCGAAAAATTAAATATCAAATGAATGCTAATTAAATTTGAAAAAATCTAAATAGAGGCAAGAGGACTTATTTACCTATACTAAACACATTTAAAAAAACCCAAAAGGCGTAGCGTAAAAAATTAATTTAAATAAATTTAAAATAAAAAGTGACTAGAAAGACGAACAAAGTATAGAGAGACTGAAATCCTCAGTACAACATGGAAAACCAAGAACCGAGAGAGTGTCGCTGCCAAAAGTAAAATATTAATTGTATCCGTTTTGGATAAATTTAAAATTATAAAAAAAATTCAAACGTAAAATTTTTTTTCAATCGTTGGCCAAAGAATCATTAAAAAATTTCTACGTACATATCAACGAAGTGAAACGACGGCAATTGCCACAATACACAGTAAATCGTTTAATAAATATCAATTGAATGCTAATCAAATACCTAAAAGTGATTTTTGACAATTTGCTTCAGGCGTACAATTTTTTAAATATCGACGAATGAAGACACCAAGAAAATGGCAAATTTCTGCTGAAAAATAACTTAAACCCTTGAAGCATTGCATATAAAAGCATAAAAAATTCAATAAATTTAAAGCTAAATTTTTATAGATTTAATAGCTATTATTTCGCGTTCCAATGGAATTCAAATATATCTGAATGTTCGATTTTCTTGCACACAAAAAAAAGCTCAATTGAATAAAAATATCAAAAATATTAATTAAACATAAGAAAAGAGGATTACGATTTCAATCAACAATGTTCTGAAAGATTTGAATCTAAAAATGTTAAGGTGAGGAATACAAGTAAAATCTACAACAATAAATCATAAAGAATAACATATGTGCATGCTGATAATGAAATATTAAAAATGAATCGATGATAAACAAAAAATGTAATGGGTCAAAAAATTAATTTATGCTTATTGCAACGATAAGAAATTGATAATAAAAAGTTAGTAAACCTGTGAATGAATGGATTGACTCCAATTGGTGTAGAGAATCGCAATCAAGTCTGAAAAAATTAATAAGAGATATTATTTGAAATAAAATTTCTAATTAAATATTCTTAAATAAAATATTACAGAATATGTTTGGAACTACGAGTAAAAGCAAAATCAAATTCAAAGGAAAAAATCAAAAAAATAATATCTCTAATCAGATTTGCATTTAGCAGAGCTGGATATAAACTTAAAAATGTTTTTGTATATATAAAATCATGGCACTTTATGCAACATACCAACTCACCATTTGGACATACTTTTCGGAAGAATAAACAACGACGACGACTATAAAGAAAATTTGTTTGAAATAAGTGAAGAACCGATCGAAAGACCGGACAAAACGCACTGAGCAAGGGTTAATCAAATTAACAGAAGACAGAATTCTACACATATACATAAATACATACATTTTGTTGTAAAAGAATTAAATAAGAAAAAAAACTATTTTAAAATCGAAAAATAATAACTGCCCTTTTTGTATTTAATAAATGTTACCGAAAAGATAAAAAAGGGCAAACCCAAACAAAAATATTTTAAATAAAATATTCAAATTTATAAAAAAAATGGTTAAATTATAAATTAAAACAAAATACACCTCAATTATGGGCCAACTGCTTGAAGAGAAAAAAGACTCAATTTTTCTCAACACGGGATCAAATAAAAATTAAAGTCTTTTGGATATGAATTCCATTTTTCACAAAAGAAATAACGAATGTTTTACTAACGAGTAATGGGAAAGGCATTTGAATAAAAAAGACAAACGTTGACAAACAAAGATCTATCGGTGTAAACATGGCGATTTATTTCATCGATTCAATTCTACAGTGGAAGAAATCCCATGAAAACTTACTTATTGCAATGAGAAATAATTATTTAAATAATATTTATAATTAAACTTTACAATTAGTCGAAAAAATAATTATTTCGAATATTACGAATATCATAATCAATGCTTCAAACAAATTTATATAACCTCTATTATGAATCTTCTTTAAAATATATCAAGAATATATCCTTTAGGTAGCATAATACAGAAATTCCCAAAATAATTGAAACTAATTATAAAACTACAATTTCAGACGTAATGTCAAAGTACGTATATATTTGCCAGAATGACGCCGAGGCTGAGGTTCTGAACAAATTAAAAGCAAGGAAGGGAACGATTATAAACGTATTTTTAACAAATTAAAAAAGGATTGTTTTGAAAAACAGAAAAAAATCAAAATTGAAAGTATTATGTAAGGTGAATTGTTTTATGAAAACAAAGAATGATTGTATAAATTTCACATATATAAATCCAGTGAAGAATATTTAACTCAGTAAACTTAACAAATAACCAAATAAACATTTTTTGTTTGTATCAAATGGCAGTAAATGTGACAAACCATGTAAACATGAAAGAATTAAAGTATTATTGATAAATAGATGAACAGGAGAGTAATTTATATAATGGCCGCAATTTATGAAATTGACAGATATTAAAACAATTAACGAAAATTGAATATATTGTAAATATCCGGATGGCAATTGGCCCTGCGCTTAACCGCCTCAGAAACATTTTATGAAAATCAAATGAAATTAAAAGAAAATAAAAATATTAAAAATCAAAAAAGAAAAGCAAAACAATTATTATAATTAAAAAATTATAAAAAAGTGATTCTATTGCGGTATTGACAGTGGCGTCAATAACAGTGACTGCGGAGACTTAAATTCAATCATGATAGAGCAATACGAAGATTTTAATTGGTTTTTTTGCCCCAACACACAAAGATGAGAATGCTCTGTTTTTACACAATAAAACATTCAACTGGATGAACTTATAGAAAAAATTCAAAATATTTAACAATATACACATCTTTTATAATAAATGCTAATTTTACCCACTCACTTTTTCAATAGATTTATTAAATTGTGCCAATAGCATTTCTTCAATTTCACATGATAGATGCAAATTGGACAAAATTTCACAAAGCTACGACAACCTTATCCAAAAAATATAACCAATAATAAAACAAAAAAAATCAAATATCTAAGACGAGAACAAACATAAAATTTGACGATTCATAAATTTGAAAAGATATAAAGATATAAATATGAATTGATGGAAGATCTAACAAAGCTAAAAGAATAAAATTTATTTCATAAGTGGACAAACACCCAAATCTTATAAATGTAAAAATTTTAAACAATATCACTGCAAAAGACAAAATTTTTTAAATGTGCAAAATACCTCTTTTATAGCTTGTCTTGCCCACATAATCTTGTAAAGCATAATAGACCGATGCAGCACAGGACGATTTAACCCGTTGGTTCAGTAAAATTTATTGATAACATAGAAACAGAGATCTAATAATAAAAATTAAATTAAGCTATTCATTGAGAACATCATCTTGGTGAAAGAGTAGAACCGGAACAATCGGGTTAAGCAAAGCCAAATAAAAATAAATATGTTAATTAAGCCATAAATAATTAACCAAATTTTTCCTTACTTTAATAACAGAAGAATCTTTAAAAAAGAAATCACGGTATCTTGAAAAACCGAGGCATAATATTATTTTAAATATATTGAAACTAAGTAAACCGCGCATACAAACAATCGATCGGACTACAAGGACGTTGAACAAAAGATTGAGCGTGAACCAATCGAACGAAAGCTCGTCTAGCTGCCGCAACCTTAGTTTTAAAAAAATTCAATAGTTACAACCTGGTTCAATAAGTCAATTAAAATATTGTCATTGCTACAAGCTTTTAACTTAGCAAAATAAATGAATCATGACACAAGGTAATAATTTGCCAAATAATTTCATGAACCACATGCCATAATTTTTACGGAATATATAATGTAGAAGAAAAATGAATAAAATATGGGTTTCGTTACAAAATTTAATAACAAGTTGTGAATATCCTAAAGAAATTAGTACTTTTAAAATAATATGTTAAAAAATATTTCTTCGTAAATAATAATTGCATCAAAAAAAAAAATTAAAAATATAATGATATAATAACAAGCAATTAATATATAAGTGTATGCGATAATTAAGTTTTTCTTAAATATTGTAAATTTAAGTTAGCTAAATATTATTATTTAAGATAAATATTTAACTTCAGGTGGAAAGGGAAGCCTAAACCAAAAATTAATAAAACTTTAATTTAATTCATTCTATTATTATAGAATAACAAAATATAAAAATGATAATTAAAGTTCTTTTTAACGTTACAAAATGAGAATTCACAAAGATATTAAAAAATTGATTGCTTCTTTGCCTAGCTTAATTGCTCAATGGGAGGCAAGGCCGGAGAGCTGCTTTAGAGTCAATTGGCCATTTTACAGTTATTTATTATCCGCCTGTCATTCAGACGAAAAAAACATAAAAAGGGCGGTATGACGTGAGTAGGAAAGTACCAACAGATTTTTCGATCAAAGAATAAATAATAAATCTAAATAAATATTTAAAATCTTAATTAAAGGAAAGTTAGTGTAGTCAAATATTGCAGCGCGCACTGCAGATCGCGGATTGAGAGGTGACAAGCGATGCCATTTTCGACATATGAGCTATAGAATTAAATTCAGTGTGAGAACATAAATCACAACAATAACAATATAAAAGAGCAATTACTTTGATTTATTAAGTTAAGTTAACTATTTAATAATAGATGGTTAAAACTATTAAACAGCAATCTAAAATAATGGATTTTTATAAAATAATTTGTTTGCTATTAATAACGGCAATAATTCATAAAAAGTTACTCTTTGATTATTTACACAAAAAAAATTAATGTGAATTTTAAAAAAGATTAAATTTATTACTCAGATTGTTTTTTCGGAATTATTACTTGAAGAAACAACGAAAAGCAATTAAACAAAAAAAAACTGACACATTGAGAAAAAGTAATCAAGATTTAATATAAAATACATACCATGAGTTCCTTAATATTAATTAAAATTTAATTATGTCAGAAAAAATTTTGCCGCTCCCCAAATAAACAACAATAAATAAACAAAATTAGATTTAACTTAATCTTTGCCTTTATCAAAAAAGGGCCAAATTATAAAAACAGACGTATGTGTAATATTGGTAATAAATTCTTCGAAAGAAAGTTTCTCGCGGAAAAAATGTGGACAATATAAAAATGACACCATTACTTAATACGAAGCACGAATGCAAATGATACAATTGACGATGAATTGCGAGTTTTTCCAACGGGACAAACAAATAATAAATATTTTAATTAAAATGGTATAATAAAATAAAAATAAAGGACCTATGGAAGTGGGAGAGACAAATAATTATAAAAATAGTATTTTCAATGATCATACATATAAAAAACAATTAAAGAAAAAACAATACAAATTTTAAGTATTTAATAAAACCTTAAAAATGAAAAACATCAAGAAATCTTTCAATTTTTAAAACAAATAACCAATGCAGAAAAGCAAACAAAATACAAAATTCTTCTATGAAATTCTAAAAAGAAACAAAGAGAAATTTAATCAACATAAAATGTAAACTAATTTTTCAAATTTAACTAATTAAATGTAATTTTTTTT
>JAKKIK010002420.1:0-11276 GCA_024500135.1 Heterodera carotae
AAGATCAAAGCCCAAAACCCTTCAATAGGCACGGGCTTGGCCCGCTCGCTTTTTGGCACCCGTGCACCCGTGCACTTTTGACGCTATATACTACTTGTGTGTTTGATGCGGCCGCAGTGCCAGTGTTTGTTGGGGTTGGTCAAAAATTGCTGCTGCTGGAGATCAAAGGGCACATTGAGGAATGAATTGGTGAATGAACGAATGGAATGGTGGGGGACCGATGCGAAATAATTAATAAAGCTTTAACTATTTTTGGATTACTACATTTTCCAAAAATTTTAATAATATAAAGGAGGCCTTCAATCTGAAATAAGAGCATAATTTTTATTTATCGGTCCGGTTTCTAAATTAGCCTATGGCCCTCGCTGCACAAATAAAATGCAATTTTGGTATATCAATTCCCGGTGCCGAGTACCGAAAAGAGAAGATCGAGCCACGAAAACCGTTGGCGAGCTTATATTTATGTCTCCTTGAAATTGTCGTTTATAATTTAGGCGGCCGTTTTACAATGGTTTTCAGGATCGTGGAACCCATAAACGAGTTGAAATTAAAAAATTTCTGCGGTACCAAACATTTTTAGGAAATACATATCAGAAATTATTCTTTATACATATATATGTTGCACCCGATATTGAAAATCACCCGATTCTGAATCGGGTACCCGATATTAACCCAACTTAAAAATTTTTGGGATATAACTTTTTTATTTGACAACCAAATTCTTGAAACTTTATATCATTCGAAAGCTCTATGTGTCTAGAAGCTATGAGTAAGCAGAAGCTAAGCGATTAAACGCTTTATAAGTAAGTTATAAATTCTAAATACACAGAGCTTTCCAATGATACCAGCTTTGATGAATTTGGTTGTCAAATAAAAAAGTTATAGCCCAAAAATTTTGATGTTGGTTCAATATCGGGTACCCGATTCAGAATTGGGTGATTTTCAATATCGGGTGCAACATATACAATAAAAGTCAATAAAAGTTGTATTGCCAAAATCACTTGCTCCATTAAAATTTTATTAAAATTCACATTTGACACTGTCAAGTGAATACAGGAGCAAAATTTAACGAGTGCAGCAGCAGGGAGCTCTCTGATCGAATATCATTGGACTCCTCATCTCCCAACTAAGATTTTTTTTTTCCTGGATGAGTCCGAATGCCGAAAATCTAATAATTTTTTAACGACTTGAATGGGCAAAACAAATTCTTCGGTTGGGTGGGGTCTCGACAAAGATATTTTTTGAATGATTCCTTTCCCTATTATTTTAATAAAGGCTCGATGGGAGAAGAAAACAAATCCAGTACCGACTTTCAGAAATCCCGGACCCCTGAGGGTTCTAAATTAGGAAGTACGATCGATTGTAATTATTAAAATATTTAAAACTCAATTTAAAGAATCAAAAAAATGAGCAATGATAATAAACCACACTTGTTAATGAATTTAAAGCATTGAAAAAGAACACCGACTCAAAAAATAATATTTTTAAATTGCGAAAAAATACCGAAGATACCGCGGTATCGGGTATAAAAACCAAACCCTTTAAATAAATCATAAACAATCATCAGTGAAGCAACTTTTTATGCGTTATTCTAGATAAAAAAAGTTACAAACACTATTATGAGAAGAAAATAAATCATAAAAAGTATTGGATTAATAGTTTAAAAATTAAATTTCGGTCACTTTTTCAGTCAAAAATTGTTTACAGCGCCGCCACTCAATTGTATCGCCATCCGCCGAAGTGCAAACGTTCAAGTAACGATATATCCAGCATTGTACGTCATCGTAATTCGTCGATTGGTGGAAGACAAATCTGTTCAGAAATAAAAAAATGCTATTTGGTAAATTTGCAATCCTTGAACTTACGCACTCCAAGAGCACGAAGGTCCGCGGCGATGGAAGTTTCCGATTTTCCGCAAGTGCGAACGATCTCCCGACATTGGTGCAGCACCATCGTAACCTAAATTGGTTCGACAAACCATAGTAAAATTTAAAAAAAAATCGAGAGCTTCAAACATACGTAGTTTTGAGCATTCTTCTCCAATCCGAGGGCGCTTAATTCAGAAGCATTGGGCAAGGTTGCGCATTGAGAGATGAATTGTTGCAAAGCTAAAACTTTAAACTATTAAAAAGTAAAATCATATGAAAAATAATACATTTTAATGGAAAAATTCTAACCAAAGTATAGTCTTTCGGCCTCAAAAATGCGAGCCGGTTTTTGGGTTCCGTCAGCATTCCGTCCACCATGAAGCCCAATTGGAATCTCCTCGATCGATTTGATCACGGCATTCATCACTTGGCCGTTTCTCTTTGCCTGAAAAACGAATTGGTTAAAAAACTAATTATTTTTCCATTTATTATTAAATCTCCCACCAATTTTTGGACGAGTTTCAATTTATGGCCAATTCGACCCAACAAATAAAGATCAAAAGCAGCGGAAACCCGAATTTTAGCCCATTTTCGGTTAAAACGAACGAAACAAATAATTTCAAAAATTAGTTCAACGGGAATAATTGTCATATTTTATAGAAATATTTTTTAGGATTGTAACAGTGGGCATCATCCATCCATCTATTGGCCCGCTAAAATAAATGCCCATTATCTGCTGCGCAATCTGCTGGAAAAATTGCGAAGGAATTTATGCGCAAAAAGTGTCAATGATTTTTTTCAAAAATCATTGCTATAAAATCAATGGCAAACGTAGTGCGCTCATCATCCCGAAAGGTGATTATTAAAAATGAAACCGCCCTCCATTTGAAACCTCCTACTAATAGAAGCCCTCCTAGTAGGGGTACCAAAATAGACGCCCATGGGGTTCTATACGAAAAACAAAACGATTTGTTAAACTAAATCACTGAAATTGCAATTTAACATACAAGGTTTGCTTTTTGAGCAGCTGCGTCCGCGTCCATCTTATTGAATGTTGCTGTAAATCTAAAAATAATAAATTTTAGTAAAAACTTAAATTTGGAAATCAATGGCTTCAAAAATAAGAAAGATAAATTAGTATTAGTATAAAATGACGAGAGAGATTAATTTTCTGGCAAAATCCAAAAATATGTCTCAAATAAGAGAGCATGGTCGAGAATGGAATGGGAAGAGCAGAAAATGGTGATCAGATCAGACAGATAAATGCAACAAATCGGAGAAATGAACCTAAATAGTAACAACAATTTGTATTTAATAAAATAACATTTTTTACGTTATGAGAAAATTCGAATGTTCGTGTGGAGTTGATGATGTGAGTCGGAATTCCAGAATTTTTTGGTCCGTAATTGCGAGCTCCCGACCTTTTTCGACATCCGGCATGCCGCGGGTTAGTAATTTTTTGTCAAGAAACAACGACTTAACAGTACAATTTGTGACATATGTACAAAACAAAGATTTAAAAAAAAGTTCAAATCGAATAATGCATGCAATGGGGTCGGGGATGACATGTCGTGCATATTTGGGGATTAGAACGTCGGCGGCCTGGGTCGAAGATGAGACCCAAAAATGTCTCGGGGTCGAGGTTGGGGATCAAGCAGCACTAATGCTAAAACCAATACCAATAATCAAAAGAATGCGTCAGCCACGTGTTGCATTGAAACAATTCATCTTCTCAAATTCGTGGAATCACCATAATTTTGTTGTTTGCAAAAAAACGGTCCCAAAAGAAGTGTTGGTGCCTCCCATTAGAGCCTTTTTATACATATGTACGCCTTTCGATAATTATTGCTTAAAAATCCATTTTAATTTGTTTAAAACAAATCCATCATTATCAAAACGCTAGAAAATATGGAAAGCCATTTTTCGCATGTTTAATTCGTTATTTTAAGCATAAAACGAGGCTTTAACTTCGTTTGAGGAATAGATTAAGGCACAAAAACTAGTTTTATAATGCTTATTTTTCCTCAAGGTGAAATGATCAATTGAAGATTTTCTTGTCTATAAATCTTATCCATAATCATTGTGCCCGACTTTTTTTGTCCATATTTTCTCGACCTTAATCACTATAAGCTTCATAGGTATTTATTGCCTGTTTAGCAAAAGGATGCACGCCCCACTTGCGGATGCCAAAATGGGCACGCAAGTGACAATGCCGATCGGTACGCTTGTGATATTGTAGCTAATTCTTCGCTGCGCTACGTGATCGGACGATCGGCACAACGAGCAAAGGCAGAAAAATGGATCGCAACATTTTGAACATTGACTGATCAGCTGCGCATATAATACAAGGACCACGAGAAAATGGTTGGTTTATATTAGAATTTGAGGCTTGCTCTCTATATATGCATGGCAATTTGATCCTTCATTCCAGCACCATGAGCCTCGTCCGGAATACATTGCCTATTCTTATTTGGCCACTCGTCGAAAGGAATAATTTTTTAAAATGGATTAAAAGACCAATAATTTCTCACCTTTTTTAAGCCTTTCCCTTAGGGCGACGGCAATCACGTAATTTTCAACTAATGTTATTATCTCTGTTAAACTGCGGTGAAAAGAATTGAGCATGCTTTTAAGACACAAAATTTGAGTGAGCGCCCCTTTTAGTTGCGCTGACAATTTTGGGAATTTGTTTTTTAATCGGTCCAATATAGGCGGTCCGTTTTTGCATGTTCAAATTTTAGAATATTTTACCGCGAAAAATATTTGATATTTTTATTTTGCATAGGATTGTATGATTTCATTTTTACAGACTCTGCTGCACAATCCGGCTCGCAATTGGGTAAGCATGTATAAGACGTGTTTGGGAGTTATGTACTTATTGTATATAACAGCAAGGCTGCCATTTAAAACATGCCAAAATAGGCAAAAAATCATGTGCAAATTCCCCACTCCCCCAATTTTCTTCCCCCTCCAAGACGCCCGGTGTTGGCTACGAGACGCCATGGCCTGCCGGTGATGCCGCAGACATTTACAAAATAAGGACCTTACAAATAAGGACATCTAAAATTTGTAAGATTTGAACACTCAAAATAAGGACAAATCTTACAAATAAGGACAAATGGCAACCCTGCTTTTAAATACTATTCTTAAACATATTGCGCCATAAATTTGTCCATTAGATTTTGGGATTCACAGGAAACTAATGATTTGAGCAAATTTCCAAACAGATTCGAAAAATTCGTTTCCCCGGGAGTGGATCAATTTTGTCTTATTTTTGAGATGCCAAAGAAATTTCTGATTTTGAATGCTATTTTTGAAAGAAAATAATGCACTTATTGCCACCAGCATACCCCTAGCCATAAAATCGTGAAAAAGAAGTAAGAAAAATAGGAGCTTTATCGCATAAAAATTAACCAAATTCTATCGTTTTTTGTTTTCAAGCCCCCAATTTAAAAAAAAAATTGTTGGCTGAAAGAATGAGGCTGAATAAAATGCAGGGTACGCTTCAATAAAAGATGATGGTCAAAACAAACAATTGAAATTCTAAAATGTAAAAAAAAGAATTTAAAAAGTTGGGAACCCAATCGTTTCACTGATCGACGGAAACAACTCGGTCGGATCACCGGGACGGACGCTGATCCTCGATCCTCCAATGGAAGGCGCCACGCCAAATATGGGCCAACCATACGGCGCGTTTTTTAAGTGCCTGCGCCCCTCCGTCTCACATTTCTGCGATTCCTCCAGGCCTCTGGCTGCCGCCAAATTTTGTTTTATTTGTTTTGCGTTGTTGCTCGCTCTTCTGCCGCCGTCCGTCCCTCACCGAGCAGAGTCGCACTTCGTTCTCCACACGAATCGCAAAGCGTCGACTAATGACGCGCGATTCGTTGGGCTCACATGCAACCGCACGCATTCGCTCTTTTAAATAAAGAACAATATTTTAACGGAAATTTTTGATGGGATGTTCAAAAGGGAAGAGAAGAAAAGAAAAGTGCACTATTTCTCTCTGTTTTTTTTTGCGTGTCTTTGTTACTATTTTTTGTTTTGTGCCCCGCTCATCGAAAAAGCGAAATTCGATTCTAATCGAAGCGTCTTGTTTAGAGTTTAGGATGCAGAATGTTAAGCTCAATTGGTACAGACCAAAAATATTGGCTATTTTCATTTTCTTAACTTTTTTCGATTTTCCCAATTAGCATTTACATAGTGTTTGCTTTAAGATAGAGGAGCTTCAGGCTCTTAAGTTTTCATTTGATGTAATTTTCGATCAAACAATTAAAGGTTTTTTTTCTGTTCGATATTCGGATCGATTCGACTTTCGGGCCATTCGAAGTTCGAACTTGAAATGAACAAACATTTTTTTGATCAATTTGCGGGCTTGAAAACAAAAAATCAAAATTTATTTGGGTGGGGTCTGGCGGTGCCGATAGCGCCGCCGGGAAAATTTTTGCAAAAATTTATCTTTCTGAAAAATCAGAACTTTAGTTTTTTCAGATTTGGACACTCCAAATCAGAACATTTCTGAACAAATCAGATACTTTTTGGACTGGATGTTCTTATTTTGAAAATTTTCATATCCGACCCCTGGATTACAGACAAATTCCACGGCCTTTTGGGTACCGCCTGCTGCAGAAGTTTCCCTTTTTTCCTGCATAAAATTGGCTATTTTAAAGCGATTACTTCTCTTCTTCACTTCATTCATTCATTTCACAGTCCTTCCATTTTATTTAATTTTTACACTTTATCCATTCATATGCACATAAAATGTTTTATTGTGTTAAATGCTTTGTGCAGTTTGTGTTGGGCGATTTTTGCTCTTAAATTCGCCACTTGCACAAACTTTCGCTGTTTCGCACTTTTTCTCCACCCATTTGCATATATTTAATTTGGATTCATTTTATTTAGACACAAACAATTCGGTTTCTTTATTTCGTTTCATGGTAGGGGATCATATTTGCTAATATTAACCAAATGTTGATCACTTTCTAATGCCGAACTCGGACTATTTTTTTTTTTGAAATTTCAATTTTCCCTAAGTTCTCAAAGTGCCCAGTAACTTTTGTTCAAATTTAAGCTATTTAAGAGAAAAGTTCTGAACCCGGCAATGACTTCCGTTTCTTGTTCTGATGAAATTGTCGCCAAATACACCAAAAAAGGCACAAATGAAACGGAAAAGCGGTAAAATTTGCAAATGAAATAAGCCGAAACATCAAAATACTATCATTATTATGTCTTTTGCAGATTGTCATCATCATTGATGCCAATGCATACGAAATCGGAAGAAATTGTCGCCAAATATACGGCACAGACTCGTCCGGCTCCTTTAAAATGCTGGAAAAGGTGTGATGAAAAATTGTACGATATTAGTGGGTGGTTTTTTAATTTCGCTATAAAAATTAGAAATCAAATTTTCAATTTTACCCACAAATTTGAAACAATTATTATTATATCGCTTAATGCTGTTCAATTTGACCCCGCAATGTTTTCAGTCGCCCATTGTCTCTGTCTTCATCCTCTGCCACTACTGCTGATCAGCAGCCATTGTCGTCGACCACTTCGTCCTCCTCCTCCTCAAATGTCGCCGATCGGTCCCTTTCGTCCTCCTTCTCTCTCGAAGAGCACAGCGCCAAATTGGGCCTAAGCAGCCGATTTGCTGCTCTTTCATTCAACAACGACTACACTCAAATCAACAACAAATGGACACTGTGGAGCTTCGATTGCCGCGACTTTCCATCCCATTCGTGCCACACTAAATCGTGCAAATTCTGTGTAAATTTTGTTGAAATGTGAAAAAAAATGAATGGATTAAAAATTGTGGATATGTGTAAAGCGGACAATTTTTCAGGAAGCAATGCTCAAATGTCGAGCCATTTTCAAGAACACCGTGGACGAGGGCCAAGGCCGTTGGGAATGCTACTTTAAGAAAGAGCATAGCTTTGACGACCGACAACAACTGCTGAAGGCTGTCAACGACGACGGGTTTCTGCCGAGCAAATTGGCCTCGAACACGTGTACGTTTTGGATCATTCATTTTTGATCATTTCCATTCCGGAGGTGGCGCTTGCCCACCTGATGAAGGTCGAATGACCCCAAGTCGAAGACTAGCGATTGGACACACAATTTTAGGAGCTATGGCCAAAAAAACTCAAAAATTACAATTTTTCGATCCTCCATTTTTGATCGTAACTTTTTTTTTGCGGTTTCTCCAAACAATTAGCCTTGGCTTGAAGCTAGCATCAGTGCTTTTATTGGACATTCTTTCATGTCTTTGTTTTATGGTTTCACACTTTATGATCTTTGAGCTCAATTCAACCAATTTTCGTTTCCAAACTTATGAATTAGAATAGTTTTGTTCCTCCAAACATTAAAGAGTAAATCATTTTTTTCCGCACAAATCGATGGCCATTTGCATTGGCGACAGAGCCAGCAGCAGCAGATGATCGTTTGTTCCCACTTCAACTCAAAAAATACCCATTCTTTCTGCTGCTGGCCTTTATTTTGTGAATTTGTTCCCCTGCCTCCCTGTTTTGACTTCCTTTGTTCTCTCTTCTGCCAGTCGGCATGTGAAATCCCTAAATCCGGGTCAACAGATCGGAAGCAGATTTTACTGAATCTCGTGAAATCCATGCACTCTTCAAAATGCTGATTATTCAGTTTTCAACCGCAAATTGGGCGTCGCAGTGTTCCGCGGAGAGAATATACCAAAAACTGAAAGTGTCGAGAACCGCGCTGGCGGCGTGTTCCAATTGCTGTTGCTGGCAACGTCGGGCCAACGGAGTGCGACGCTTCTGCCCAAAATGGACTCACTTTTCGTGCAAACGCTGCAGCTGATGTTTGGCCTTTCGCCGCAAATGGGATGCCATGTGAATGGGCTGCTCTACCGGTGCAAAATCAACCCGGGAATGTGCCTGGAGCAGGAAGAACAGCCGTACAAAAGCATGGACGATTTGCCGTTCTTGGGCAAGTTAGAGGTAGGACGGGTACAAGACACGGCTCTACTGCACTTTATGAGTCCAAACGATTCAAACGCTAAGCGATTAAACAATTTCAGAAAAAGTTACGTTTTATATCCAGCTCGATCAATTCTGAGCCTAATCCTAAAAATAAATTATCTTGTAATCAATTTCTTAGTATCGATTAAAGCTTTGAGTGCTAGGAATCTATGAACGACTAAGCAATTAAGCTACTCATTAAAAAATTTACAATTTATTATTGAAAAAAGAAAGTGGTTTTCATACCTACATTTTATTTATAACTTATTCAATGAGTTGTTTAATCGCCTCATAGTTCATTTAGATCTTAGTAGATAAACTTTAATTAGGTACTGTGCTTACCGTATTTCCTCTAATAGACGCCCCGGGCGTCTATTTTTCAATACCCCCTCGAGGAGGGGGGGGGCGTCAATTAGAAGGGGGCGTCTATTAGAGGAAATACGGTAACAAATCAATCTATTTTAATGTCAGATTTGGTTCGACGAATGGGAATTCAAAAATTCTCTTCGCCGATGTCTGATCAACGAAATCGATAAAGTGATCATGGCATTGGAAATTCCCGATTGTGCGCTTCGGAAATTTATCGTAATGAGACGTTTTCGTAAAGGCTCGTTGGCTGACTATTCGAAATGCATGAACAGTTCCAGCAAGATATATGCGCTGATCAGAAATTGAAATCAGGAACAGCAAATTTCTTCTCGTTAATCGTTTTGTGTTCATTTCCGTTGGGGCTGGCAGTTTTTGGCATTTCTTTGAAATCGCTCAAACCTAAGTTACCCTCTGCACCTCACTCTTTCTCTGTTTTCCAAATTGAAGCCTACGGTAAACGGAACTTTTTGGCTCCTCTGTTTTGCTTGTAAATCGCCAACCCCCCCCCCCTATTTTCACTGTTACTGCTGGTAACCCTTCTCTTCACTCCGCTGATCGATTACCTTTGTTATGTTTCAATTAAATTTAACAATTTTATCCCTATAGCGTTTAATAAAGCTTCAATTTTGCTTGTGAAAATCGTTAGTGAATAATTAAAAAAGACAAATCATAGCACAGGGATGGGTCCGGAGGACAAAAAAAGGGGACTCCTTCCTGACCCAAACAGGTTCGGATCAACTAATGTATTAGGTAACTATTCAATTGGAAATGATCACTTTTATTAGAGTGGGGGGGGGGGGTGGTGGTCTTTATACTTATATTTAACCCTGCATTATACCATTAATTTTTTGTCGTCTACATGCAAAACCCTAATTCAGGATTCCTATTGTAGTAACTAGAGAGAGGATTTATAGTTGCTAAAAAACCGCGAAAAATGCCGAAATAGTTGCCAAAATGAGAAAATAGTTTCTAAAAATTTTTTTATAACGATGTAAATTTTTCATTAAAAAATTAACATTTTATTCATTTAGCTTCTCACAATTGCAAAAGGTCGGTCCGGGACGTTTCAGTGTGGGCCATTTCAGTGTGGGCGACTTTAGGACCTCATAACTTTTTTCTTAGCCAACAAAAAATAAAAATTTTGCTTTCATTAGAAAGCTCTACGTGTTTGGAATCTATGAATAAGCAGAAGCTAAAAGATTAGACATTTCACTAAAAAGTTACAATTTATTAATTGCTAAAAAGTCAGATTTTTGAGAATATTTTTTTATAACTTTTTAGTGAAATGTCTAATCTTTTAGCTTCTGCTTATTCATAGATTCCAAACACGTAGAGCTTTCTAATGATAGCAAAATTTTTATTTTTTGTTGGCTAAGAAAAAAGTTATGAGGTCCTAAAGTCGTCCACACTGAAACGGCCCACACTGAAACGTCCGGGCCCGCAAAAGGTGGTTATACACTTTTTTTGGGCAAAAAATTTGGCATGCAATCTAATTTTTTTTTGAATTTTGGAAAATCGATTTTTTAGGAGGGCATTTTTTGAAAAATTGGCCAAATATCACAAAAAATTTTCGTGCATATTTTTTTTTAATTTTTAAATGTTGCGTTGCAAAACGCTTCTTTGGTCTGTCTATTCGAGTTGGGGTCGTTTCGGCGCCCACGTTTCGGCGCCCACGGTTCGGCGCCCACGTTTCGGCGCCCACGTTTCGGCGCTAGGGTCGTTTCGGCGCCCACGTTTCGGCGCCATATAATTTACGTAAAATAGAAAAGAAAAATTTAAAAAATTTTTTCAGTATATGACCTCTAATTTCTTATAAAGGGCACAATCATAATGATCATTCGTCCCAGAATTTTTTTCCCTGAAAATTTTCTAGGACTTTTTTAATGGGCTGAATACGAATCTGACCTTCTTTTTGACCACTTCCGAGGACCCAAATTCGAACAAAAATTTAAATACCAATGCTAAATATTTTTAATTTGTAGAAATTGATCATTTTGGTGCTGCCTAACTGCGCTAAAAACCAGCGCACACTCGACTACGGCGGCCAGTAGGT
>JAKKIK010002421.1:0-11266 GCA_024500135.1 Heterodera carotae
GGTTGTACCTCTTCCAACCATGGTTGTACCTCTTTTAACCATGGTTGTACCACTTTTAACCATGGTACCTCTTTTAACCATGGTTGTACCACTTTTAACCATGGTACCTCTTCCAACCATGGTTGTACCTCTTTTAACCATGGTTGTACCTCTTTTAACCATGGTTGTACCTCTTCCAACCATGGTTGTACCTCTTTTAACCATGGTTGTACCACTTTTAACCATGGTACCTCTTTTAACCATGGTTGTACCACTTTAATTCGGGCAACAAAAATTTACCGTGCATAAACCCCAGGCTTTCGAAGGCCGTCATGTTCGCGGGTTCTGGTTTGGCCGAGTCTTTTTGCCTTGTCCCGAGGTTTGCTTTCGCCCCCTCGTATCCAAGCGGCCCGTAGAAGCTCAGCTGTTGGGAAAATGCACATAAAATGACTGCAAAAAATATTAGGCAAGATGGGTTTTCGGATTTAATATTTTGCACATAAAATTTGCTTCAAAATTTTGAAAGTTTTGCTTAATCGGCAACGCCAATTTTAAAAAAGACATGCAAAAAAACGCAAAACAAAAATAATAACTAGCCAGAGGCGCTTGCTTACCTTCGCGCAGAAGGACCACTCGCTGAAAAAAAAACAATGAGTGGGGTGAATGCATGTTTTTTTTTTAATTTTTCGTTTTGATTAGAGACCCAGGCGAATGTTTTGGATGGAAAAAGGTCGTCGAATTTAATCATGGTTAAAATTCCGAAAAAACACCTCCGCATTTTTTTTTTTTGACTTTTCTGATGATTATCCATGAGATAAAAAGAGATTATTACTGGTAATGTTTCAATCCGCAATGGCGGAGTTTGCTGCCTCCGCCGCTGTAGTAGGTGGTGTTCCACGCCTTTTTGTAACCCTTAGGGAAAATCTAAAAAAGATATTTTTTTAGATATTAATTGGTAAAATTTTTTCAATAATTACTTTGATAGTAATTAATACTTAATGTGTGATAAAGTAAAATTTAAAAATCAAAATAAATAGTTTATTGCTCTTTTACCAGGTCCATGTCTGAGGTGTTAACTTGCGTTCCTTTAATTGTTTGCGTTTTCGAAAAGTTGTAACATTTTCCATTCTGATACTGAAAGTAGAAGTCCCAGCCGCCTTCTTGAACCGAATTCGGCTTCACTGGTTCGGGTTCTTAATTAAAAGGTTCAAAAGTCGGGAATGGAATCGAAAATGAAAAATTGAATGTTTTTTGCCGATTGCGGAATTCGAACGACGGGATAATTTTAGATTATGATTTCGAACAAGTCTGTAAAATTCTTATTTGAATGTGCATTCGAACTTTGTTTAAAACAAGACATGAAATTTTCGATTAAAAAAAGGCTGAAAAGATTGTAGGCCTAACTGTGGTTTAGGCCATGCTGTATAGCTCATACCTAAACACTTATACTAGATTGAAAATTGATCGGTTGACCGATTAAACCACACGGATTTTTTCGGCCAAAACGGAACTCAAAAACTTTGAATCGAAAAACTGAAAACCCGGACTCCCGGTTTTAATAGCATCATTCTCAACCCTAACAATACTATCTTAATGTGATTGATCGAAATGTTTTGGCAATACAACCACAACAGGGGAATGTGTAACTGGAAAAGGGTCGTTAAGTCAGCAAATACCTGCCGAATCGTCAAAATAATACCGAAATTTTGCTATAAAAAGCTCCCCGGGAGGGTTAGGGGGGGGGATGGGAGTTCGACCTTCCGTTTCGGTCCCATTCGTCTCGGTCACATTCGTCTCAGGCACATCCGTCACGGTTACATTCGTCTCGGTCACATTCGTCTCGGGCACATCCGTCACGGTCACATTCGTTGCATCCGTTTTGTTGTCTCCGACGTCCTGCCGTTTTTCCCGCAATTGTCCTTAAATGGATACCCAAATTTAAATAATGAATTTAAATTAATTTATTTAAAAACAATAAACAAACACCCACCGGCACCAATTACCGCAGCCGCTTCATCCCCGGCGGGCACTTCGTTTTCGGCGTTTTCCATCGCTTCGCTTTTTTCCGGTTTTAATTCATGCTTGTCCGAGTCCAATTTTGGCTCTTCCTCCACTTCCGGTTTGGCTTCCTCCGAGGTCGATTTGGGCTTTTCGGGGTTCAAATCCGATCCGTCCCGCTGGTGTCCATCCGTTTTGGCAATTTCTGAGTATTTAATAAATTTTTTCAATTTTTTAAATTTTTTTACCCTCATTTCGATGCTGTTCGTCCGCTTCCCCCGAGTCCGAATCCGGATCAAAATCCGTCACTTCCTTACTCTTGTTCACTAAACAAGAAAGATTAAATTTAACATAAATTTAATTACTTTTTAAATTTTATTTTAATAACAAAAACCCAAGGCCCCCTATGACTGTTTACCAGGCGCTTGGCCCAAGGGGTTTTCCGGGTTTGCAGAGTCCGTGTCCATCGACCGCTGTTGTCGCAAGACGGCGCTGTCCACCACCGTCAGCAGGACGACGACGCTCAGCAGGAGACTAAAATGTTGATGAAAATTAATTTAAATTATTGCTTTGTTTTTCAAGAAAAATTTTTTGCTTATATGATAAATTTTTTTGCCTAAACCGGTTATTACTCGGATTAAATTCCCATGGTCCCACTTACACAATTGTGGTTGCCCACTTGTTCATTGGGAATGTCAGTTTTGGGGGTTGGATGGGAGGTTGATAAAATGTTAAACAAATGGGTAGGCAAATGAGAATATTAGCTTCTGGAAAAATGAAAATTTTAAATTCAAAAGGCCCCAGGCAATTTGGCGTTTTGTTCGGATGCGCTGCTACTGGGCAAAGTGAATGAGCGAGCAAAAGCGATGGTGCGCGGTGCTTAAATGCAGCGCGGATCAGCGCCAAATGGGCGGTCGGGTCGGTCCATCCGTCCGTTAGGGCAGCCAATGCAAATGGGCGCGGCAGCGGGCAGAGGAATTTGGGGACACGTCATCGGTTTGTTCTCTTTTACCCGTCCAATCCCTGGGGGGAGAGGGGTTGAAACATATCGGTTAGGAAAGACTCGAGTTTATCCATTTGCTGATATGGGAAGGAGGTTTCCGGCAAAAATACCCCCAAGCCAATCTCCGATCGACCATTTTAATGATGATGATGAAAATGCAAATTAACTTTTTTGTAAAAAAACGAATTCCATTCGTAAATATTATTTAGAAAATAAAATAGATTCCTTAAAATAATATGTACATAAGAAAACGAAATGATAAATTTGAGAATCGTTTTTTATACAATTAGCAGTATCAAGGGTGCTCACGGACACGGACAATCCGCGGACGGATAAGGAATTTTCGGAGACGGACGGATACGGATAATGATTTTTTGAGAAATCGGACGGACTTCGGAGGCGCTGCTGCTGGCTAAAGTGAATGAGCAAAAGCGATGGTCCGCGGTGCTTAAATGCAGCACGGATCAGCACCAAATGGCGGTCGGTCCATCCGTCCGTTAGGGCAGCCAATGCAAATGGACGCGGCAGTTGATATGATCGGGGAATCAAGTGCTGCTGATTTTTTATTATTTACTTGGCATAAAAAATAAAAAAGTGTCGAAAATATTTTCAACAAGAGGGATTGGAACCACACCAGATATCGAGGCAGAAACTAAAACACAGACCAATCGACCATCATGAAATTTTTTTGTTTGACGAAATTATGTATAAATTCCCATTTCACTCTTTCTCTCCTCAACTTTTTTACTCTGAAGTTGGAACTTGACATCAAAAAGTGAATAATTTTTTTTTTGTTAACATTTATAAATAATATGATAATTTTTGTTTATAGTAAGGCATTCAGAAGCAACGCGATAAGACAACAATGTTCATTTTTTGGCAAAAAGTTTAGTCTCTTCCAAAGCATATTTAAGCAAATATTTTAACAGATTATCCAACGGAATCGGCATCTTCAATGATTACAGCAGCGCTTTGTGCCATTTCCATTCGTCGCCCATCCTATCATGTCTGATAAATAGTGCCGAACTCCTCCATGGTAATGTTGCCGTCCTGGTTTTTGTCTAGCGTTTTGGCCGCCTTCAGCACCTGCATCTCCAACTCTTCCAGCGTCAAATGTCCATTCTTGTCCATGTCCCAAACGCAGTAATGGTGACGCATTGTCACGGGCAGATCCGCTCGTGTCAATTTTTTGCCCAGCCTCGTCTCATGGTAATAAACGTCTCCCAACTTGTTACTCCCCATTAAGTACTTCATCTCGTCGTTAAAGTGTCCCACGGAGACTGTGTGGTCATTGGACAGCAACTGCAATGTTCCACATTATTAATTCCGGATGCCGGATTATCAGAGAGTCGTTTTTAGGAATTTTCCGGAGTCGGACCAGAGTCGGCTTTTCAGGAGCCACCCAAATTCTGCCAAATTAGCCTTCGAACGATAACAATTGGTTGATCAACTTTCCGTTTAATTAATTGAATTTTACTTCCAATTAATTATTAAGGACCAATTAATTGATCGATTTAGACCAATAAATAATCAATTAATTAAGTGATCAATAATTAGTTGATCTGGTTATCCAATCTGGCTCCTAGTTATGGTCGAATTAGGGAAAACCCTTTTTACTGATTGCATCTTTCGCCGTAATAAAGCCAACTTTACCATGAGAAGCTCAAACGGTGCTTCGTCTTGCCTAAAAAACTCAAAATATGAATTTATTAAATAGGTAAGACAAAAATTGAAAAATCGCCATTATCCTATTTTTGGTGTGTAACAAAAAAAGCTTATTTAACATTATTTTTGTTCGAAATGTCCAAGCAGTACCCATCAAGCGGCGCATCGGCATAGTTCAGGACGGCCGCCAACAGTGCATGTTCTGGGTTCGTCATTTTCGAAAGCGAACTGCTCTGAATGAAAAAGCATCTTTATTAGTAGTCTTTATTTTTAAAACTATTGTAATTTAACTTATTTTGCTTGTCAACATATTTCCTTGCACCCCGCCCCGAATGCGGGGGCAAAATGGTCGGGGACGGGGATCGGGACAAGTGCCCAAGCAGTTCGAGCATTTAATTATCTGCTGTGCTAGACGTTCTGCTGACGGCGTCGCTAAGCCCCCGCGGTCGGGGCAAGATCATATCCCATTGGGTGGGGGTACAGAGGTATGTACTAGGTATGGGACAACTCGCGCCATTTTTGAAAGTCTCACCTCACACACTCGAGAATCACCCCGTTAAAATTAGATTTTTCACTGTCATCGGTAGTGTCTCAGTTCGAGAACGGAATTTTTTAAAAAATGGGACAGGGACGGGAAACGGTAAACCGGGACCGTGATCCTAAATCCCGTTTTGGCCGAGATCCCATACGGGACCGAGATTTATCAAAAGTTTCTAAAAGTACAAAATTAATTTAAAAGCCCAAAAAGATAATAAGCGTGAATTCTGTCCACTATTTTCTTTTGGTAATACAAAGCTAATGAAAATATGCCAGTGGCATAATTGTGGTTACGACAGAAATTATAACAGGACGATATGAAACTTAAAATTTGAACCTTATTCGCGCTTGGAAGAATAGTCAAGTTAGGGATCGCAATATTAGTGAACTAGTTCGTCAGATTGCGGGCGTCGGGTCAAACTTTGAGGCATCAAGATAAGGGTTGGACGTGTCGGGTTCGAGGGAGCCGGGCGAACCGGTTGTCGGGGCTGTTTGGTTCTAAGAGTGGGGTCGTACCTTTGGATTCAGAGGTCGGATTCATCCACGGTACGGTTGCGTTCGGGGTCGGGTTCGGGCTGTTAGGGCCGGGGTAAAACAAACAAATCCTTTTCATTTCAACGATATATTACCATGTTTCATGCATAGAAAATTTTACCTTTGTACAGTTTGGCCAGTTTGTATAGCAGTATGCGCATTGGAAGCACCCAACACCGCAATTTTGACCGCAACAGTTATGGTCCTTTTCACTGTCCGACAAACAGTAGGAGTGGTCAAAAATGGAAACCACCTAAAAAAGTTGGCATTTTTATCGTAAATAATAACCAAACAACTCCTTATTAGTGGCCCACACTATAATAGAGCCCCACCACCTACAAAAGACGCCTCTTTTGGAGGAGGGTTAAAAAGAAGAATTCTCCACCAATGGAGCCCATCTTTTAATGGAAGCACAAAATAGAGTCCCCGGGAGGCTCTAATATGGGAAATGTAAAAATTAAAAAAACCCATTTAAAATAAACGTACATTTCCGATGTAAATGGAGAAGAATATGGCATAAAAAATGGGGCTTTTGGAGGAGAAAAACATTTTTGTTTTTCTCGAAAAAGTTTTTAAGTGATTTTTTGTATAAATGAAGCGGAATGAAAATTAAATGATTGTTTAAATGGACCTTAAATGGGATGAATTAATGAATATGAAATTGACTAAACGAATGAAAGGGGTGGAAGACTAAATGAATGAAATAAAACTGAAATGACTCAAGATTTGAATTGTTAAAAAATCGAAGAGGAGGAAAGAAAAGAAAGATATAAAATGAATGAGTTCAATGATTACCGTATTTATCTCTCACACACATATTTAATAGAAGCGCCCTCTTCGATCGAGGGGATCGAATGCCTGATGAGGGACGAAAGGTCACAGAGGCACACATATCACATACATATGCATAGAAGCGCGCCCCCTCGGGGTGAATCGCGTGCCTGCCCGGGGGGGGGGGCATTTAATTTGTGACTAGCAGGGGAATGTTAGGGACAGAGCTCATCGGCTGGTAAAAGACACATCGGGCCGAGTGGGGGGGGTATTGATGGTAAGATGACAAAGCATAAATGGTAAAATCGGTGGAGGAAGAGGCAGGCAGCAGGAAGGGATTGGCCTTTACTTCTATAGTGAGAAACGGACCCTCGCCCCGCGGTGGGATAGGCGAGCAAAGTGACCTTTTTGCGGAGACATATTTATTTTAAAGTGTTCACGTGATTATGCTGAGGCAGGGACATATCCAGCAGGGATGGGTCAGGGAGGAAGACTACTTTGAGGCTTGAGGGTTTAGGACTGAGAAATAAAAACGAATGAGTTCAATGATTACCGTATTCTCTCACAACTGAAGCACATATTCAATAGAAGCCCCTTTCATAATAGAAGCGCGCCTTTGAATAGAAGTGCCCCCTCGAATAGAAGCTCCACCTAGATCGGAGGGATCGAGTGCCCCGCAGGGATGAAAGATCACAGAAGCACACATATCCAATTTTTTGCTCGCTTATCCCACCGCGGGGCGAGGGTCCGCTTCTCACTATATTAGCGCCACCTTTGTGATGGAAGAGGTAAAGGCCAATCCCTGCCTTATGGCCAGAATGGCTGTTGGCAGCGAATTGTGACCATCGGGAGCGAAATGAGCGTTTCCCCTCCGCCGATGTTCAGCAACAAATGAGGGAGGGGGGAGAGGGCGGGATGGGAATGTTCATCCTAAAAAATGCAAAAATGAAAAATGTATTATCCTCCTCATCCAACTTTTTGCCTCCTTCCGCCCATCGCCGCTTTTTGTCTCTGCTCTTCTTCTCTCGATTCTCTCTTGTTTTTTGCTTATGTTTTTTTCAAACATCGCCGCCAATGCTTCATCTCCAAACCGACGATTGACTCATCCGACGGCTCATCCGTCACCTTTGGCATCATCGCTCTGTGGTTTTTGTCTTAGCCGCCCCATAGTTTTTGTAATGCGAGATAATGATTTATTTTGCTGTGTATTTCTCAATTCATGTCGCCGATAAGTGATGAAAGACAAATTCATAACGCAGGTGGTCATTTCGGACCCAACGGTTACATAGTTTAATACATGGTTCATAGGTTGAACAGTCCCAATGTTGAACCAAACAAAAAAAAGAGCAAAAATTCGGAGGAGAGAGATGGGGACTACATGAGGTAAACGGGAAGTCTCCTGCGTATCATAACAACAAAGCCGCTAAATAATTTTTGACCACATTTTTTTTGCCCTTCGTTCATCCAGCAGCCCGTCGCCACTGTTCCTTATGAACAGCAATCAATTGCAACCGGCGAAATGCCAAAATTTGTCCGAGGGGTTTATGCTGTATGTTTTACTGTTATTCCTGGTGTGGGTTCGAATGCCTCTTTTTGTAAAATTTTTTTTCTAATTTTAACTTCAATTTTTTATGCAGGGAATAAATGTTAAATTTCTCTTACATCTTTTCGACTTTTTAATTATTTTTGGGGTGATAATAACTTCTTTAAAATTTAACCAGGGCCTTGCGGCCCTTGGGGGGGGGGGGGGGAACTATTATTTACCGAATCGGTTATATTAACTTGTTCATCATTACTTCGTAATATATATTTTTCTATTTCAGCTCCCGAATTAAAAAACATGAAATCTATTTGATTGGAAAAATATGAGTAGTTTAGTTTGTCTAATAATAGATTGAAACATTATATGACTACCCCTACCTTTAGTGAGCTCTCTTAGAGTAGTTGTATAACCAAGCATTTTTTCTAAAGGAGCTTTTCCTATAATTTTAATAGAATCATCCTCTTCTTCAGTCCCCTCTATAACATCCTAAAAGAGGTTAAATTAGCCAAAATATCTCCCATATACTCTTTAGGAACAGATACTGTAAGCTGAACAATAGGTTCTAATAAAGTTAAGCCCAAATCTTTGCTATTCTTTTATATTCCTTTTTTAAAAGAAGAAGAATGATATAATTTTTTTCTTCATTTTCCTTTAAATGATAGAAGTTTAAATCAAACATCGGCACCCGCCTACCCCTTCACATAATTTACCGTGTCTTTTCAAATTAAATGAAAATTTCAAGAAAATTGTATTTTTTTAGTGCAATTTTGTGCTAATTTTACTTAACAAATTCGATAAAAAAATGTCAAAAATTTCCCATCTGCGCCTATCAGCACCGATGAGCCCCCTCCCTTTTCTCCATTTGCTTAAGATTTACCTATGCTACCCCTGTTTAAATTGATTTAATACCAAATACGATTTTTTATAAAAATACTTTTTCTCTTCACATTAGTCCCGGTTTAGTCCCGGTCACGGTTCAAAAATTGGGTCCCGGTCCCGGGTTTTCCAGGCCCGGAAAGGCCCGATCCCGGTTTTTGTGAAAAGTCCGGGTCCCGCTTAACCCTACTAATACTTATACTAGATTATGAATGATCGGTTAACCAAAACCACACGGCTTTGTGACTGATCAAATGTTTTGGCAATATAACACAACAGGGCAGGGGTGCTGCGATCGCTAAAACTCAAAAACCCGGCAAACCAGTTGAAAAAACCCTGCAAAAAACCCGGCAATTTTTTAATCCAATTTTTCACTGTAAAAACGCCAAAAACACTTAAACAACATATTTATCACCACTTTTCAACCGTTTGAGCAAATTTGGCAAGAAAGAAAGTTTGTGTGAGCATTTAGGCATAAAATTTTTAATTGAATTTGATTGAAATAAGTAAGTTGAACAATGGTGTGCCAATACTGTTCCTCTCGTCCGTTACGCAGTTCTGTTTAAAACCAAGAATTTTCCGGGACCTGCGACGAGGGGTGCGGCGGTGCCGATAGACGCCGCCGGGAAAATTAAAAAAAAATAGTGGCATTTTAAGGAAAATGAAGGCAAAAATTCAAAAAATTTTGTTAAATTTTAGCGAAATGTTTAATAAAATTCAATAAATGAATGGAAAACAGGAAACCCGGCAAAAAAAACCCAAAAACCCGGCAACCTCAAAAAACCCGGCACGGCACCACAGGGGAATGTGTACCTGGAAAAGAGTCGGTTAGTCAGCAAATTCCTGTCAAATTGTGGAAAAATGTAGAATTTATATTATAATTCCGTCAAACCAATCGAATTTATATTTAGAAATTCCAAGTTTCAGAATTTTCTGAAAGAACTAGTGTTCTCTTTGGAATTTTATTTTAACTTTTTTCCAATGGTTAGTGAAAAAACATGCCCAAAACGCAGCAATTTATTGAAAGTGCATCTCTAAATTCGATTTTTCCAAATTACTATAAAAGCGTGACCCATAAAAATCCATTCTCTACTCGTCTAAATCCAAATGAAATTTATGAAATTTAATTAACAAATTTTTTCTCAGTGGAAGAACCAAAAGATAAGAATGTGTGAAATAAAATCAATAGATCATTGTTTGAAAAATTGTTTCATTATTGGGACCGGGTTTTTAGGTGACAAAATCCCGTTTTCCAACGGTTCGCTTTTTTCCGGTTTCACTTCAGGCTTGTCCGAGTCCGATGGCTCTTCCTCCACTTCCGGTTCGGCTTTGTCCGAGCTCAATTTGGGCTTTTCGGTGTTTGACTCCGACCCGCCCTGGCTGCTGGTGTCCATCCGTTTCGACAATTTCTGAGCATTCAATCAGTTTTTTCAATTAGTTTATTTTTTATTTTTCTTACCAGAATTTCGATGCTGTTCGATCGCTTTTTCTTCATCCGAGTCCAAAATCACCGTCTTACTTTTGTTCACTAAACAAGATTGTTTTTTAAAATCAAAATAATTCAATTATTCTTAAATTTCAAATTTGATTGTAATTATTTAACAAAAACCCAAGACACCCCTATGACTGTTTACTTGGCGCTTGGTTCAAGGGGTTTGCCGAGTCCATGTCCAGCGACGCGCTGTCCACCACCGACAGCAGGACGACGACGCTAAGGAGACTAAAAAATGTTGAGGCAAAATAATTTACTGATTGCTTTGTTTTTCCAATGAAAAATTTTGGCTTAGGTATATGATCAAATTTCTTTGCGAAACCGGGCCCAGTAATTATTACTCGGATTAAATCCCCATGGTTACACTTACACAATTGTGGTTGCCCACTTGTTCATTGGGAATGTCAGTTTGGGGATTGGCTGGAGTTTGACCAAATGTCAAATGAATGGGTAAGCAAATGAGAATATTAGCTTCTAAAAAGGGAGATTTTAAATTTAAAGGCCCCAGACAATTAGGCATTTTGTTCAGAGGCGCTTGTGGGCAAAGTGAATGAGGAAAAGCATTGGTCCGCGTTGCTTAAATGCAGCGCGGATCAGCGCCAAATATAACGGGTAGGAGGGGGGAGGCATTTAATGTGTGACTAGCAGGGGAATGTTTAGGGACGGAGGCATATAAGACTCATCGGCTGGTAAAAGACAGATCGGTTGATATGAGATGACAAAGCCAAAATGGTAAAATCGGTGGAGGAAGAGGCAGTAAGGAAGGGATTGGCTTTTACTTCTATAGTAAGAAGCGGACCCTCGCCCCGCGGTGGGATAGACGAGCAAAAAATTGGATTGCTCTTTTTTTTTTGTTTGGTTCAACATT
>JAKKIK010002422.1:0-11250 GCA_024500135.1 Heterodera carotae
TTAAAATATAGAAAAGAATAAACTCCACCCTTTTTTTTTGAATGGAAAGTTTTAAATGGTTTGGCCCTGGTTTCCCTCCCCCCCCCCCCCCCCCTTCCCGTCCCCCCCCCCCCCCCCCCCCCCCGCTGCTGAATTTGGATTGGGCTGCCATTTTGGCAATCTCCAGGTTCCTCAACTCTTTTTCACCTTCCACTGACTTCGTGCATAAATTATCGATAATCGCTGCCCAAATGAAATGAACGATGTTTTTTTTTTTTGAATGAAAGGGACGGCCCTCTTAGGCATTTGCTAATTTATTCCTTTTTAGTTAATTTGCTGGACACGCTGAATGCCACGTCAGAACTCAATTGGCGCACGTATTCAAATCTCGACGAGAAAGACGGGGTCAGTTAATTTAAAAGCGACAAAAACTAAAATTCTATTTTTGCGCCATTCGAGTCCCATTGACGGTCGCATCAGTTTCAAATCACCCGAGGGCATAAATCCATGAAAATGTGAATTCTTTCTCTGCAAGACCTTAGCCATGGTGGTCATTCGAGTGGACAGAATGGGCGGAGGAGGGGCTGGGATATAAGTGAACACAACAAATGCATTTGCAGAGAGAGAACATTACCAATTGCCCGTTTTCTGGACTAATGGGGCGCTCGGGGTGTGGCGGGGCGGGGGAGGGGCGATGGTCCGCCGCTCTCCCCACTCCCCCCCCCCCCTTTCTTTCTTCCTTCCCCCCCCCCTCACAAATTTGTCCGCGCGACCACCAAAACCTCATTTTGGAAGAGTTGAAGCTTTTTATGGAGAGAATGGGATGCTTTTTCGTCTTGGAGTGTTCTGTGCCTTTCCCATAACTTTACGCCTTCCGAAAAAAAACATTGTCAGTGAAGGAAGAAGTTCTTCTGCGTTCTCCAAAATAGGGTTAAATAAAAGTCCAAGAGAAAAAAAAGTATTGCTCTTAATAAAGGATGACGATTATCGGATGGAATGGAAAGTGACGCCGAATTTAATGGAGGACGAGGGGGGGGGGGGGGAATAAGATAGGTCGGATTTTATAATGGAAAAAGAAGAAAGAACTAATAACTTACGTAAATTCCAGTGGTTGGAAGAAACAATTTTTTCACGAGCCGAAAATCGTAATCACCAAGTGTACTCAACGTGCAACCAGGAGCCGGAGTTCATGGTGGAGAATTGGCTGCTCATCCCCGCCTTGGAACGAGGCGAAGCATTGCGACTGTATTTAGACTTTAACTTTACCATCGTCCGATGTGCGTCCATGCCGACACTGATGCGGACGAGCAGCTGCAAAGAGACGCTGAAGTTATACGCGGTACAGCTCGAGCAGGGCGAAACACTGCGCACGATGAATTGGCACAACGAAACGAAATGGTCTCTTTTGAAAATTCAAAAATGGTTGGGGGGAGGGACGCAAAAAAAAAGCGAAGAACTTGATCAACAGCCCATCGCATTCATTGCGAACGGAACATTTCAGGGACTACGTGGACACATTGGTGTCTCACTCCACTGACACGGGTATTCCGTCTCCGTCAGATGTCGAGAGGACGTACACTCAGATCAGTTCTTACACCGTCTCCCACAATTCCGTTCATTTTGCGCTTCGCAACACCGGTGCCTGTTCTTCAATTCTCTCTGTCAAAGTGCGTTGGGCAATGGCTGAAATGGCCCCTTGTTCCCTTTACGCTAATTTTGTTCAGATTTATTACAACGTATGCCCCGAGCAAACATCGCCGCCCCATCAGTTGCGATTGCCACGGACGGTCACTTCCCGCGATGCGCACGGAGTTGTCACTGTGTCGGGCCGTTGTGCGAGCAATGCGTCGCCAGTAATGCCACCCGTTGCAGAGATAGAGAGCAAAAGTGAGTGAGTGAATGGGTTGGACAGACAGCACTACGGAATGACATTTCATTTGGTACTGTCTTGTTCATTCTGTCGCTCCTTTTAGCTCCTCGTCATCATCGTCACTCCGTGTTTTCCTCAATGTCACCACCGACCGCAATTTGCAAGTCTGACGGAACCTGGCAAGTGTTAGGCCCGACGGAATGTGCCTGTGACCCTGGATACTTCCCATCGATTAACAGTGGCATTTGCACCGGTGGGTATTCAAACAAACAATTTGTTATGGAATTATTCCATGGATGTCCCGTTCCTCGATCTTTGATCTGTTATTTTGTAATTGGGTGTTGGGCCGTCTATGGATAAAGGCGGAGTGGGTTGGAATGTGCTGCTGACCCGTGGCTCTATAAACGCCCAGTCAAAAGAACACAAATTTTGGGTTTGACTCTCACTGACCTTCCCCTCCACATTCTTTCCCCCTTTGCCGGTAATTTACATAAAGAAAAAAACAAACAATATATAGGATGGGATGATGGGTCCGTAGTACGAAAATATCCAAAAAATTTGGGATTTCTTTCGCCCCATTGGTCGGTCGATTTTCTGCCGCCACCCCCGCCAAAATGTACTTTCTGATGACGGTATTTATGTACTTTCTTCTTCTTCCCCTTCTGTCCGTCCGTCTTTGACCATTTATTCTTACACTTCCCATCCTCTCTCAAAATAACACTGTCACCTCCGAAGTATTCATTTTCAAAAGGCCATAAAAACTTTTTGCTTGTATTACAACAATTCACTTTTGCTTAGTTGTCAAAACCTTCAGATTGGTCATTATTTTGTTCCAATCCCCGCCATTCCCTTCATTCATTGTTATTTGATACATACGCGACAGATATTTAAGCCGGCGTCAGAGCAAAGGCGACAAAATTTCACGCCAACTGATGGAGCGGGAGAGGGATTTAAGGTGGCCATTGGCCACTGGGTCACCACTGACTATAAGCTCTCGTCGCCCGCCCGCGGCGTCTTCACTCTCAATCATCCGCCCCGCCCAGCAAATTGCGCCAAATGTCCATCCAATCTCTTCCTTCCCCTTCCGTCGTTCACCTCCATCCTTCTCTTCCCTTCCTCCCCTTCCATAGACATTGTTCCATATTCTCCTCTTTCATAATGTTGTTGTTGTTGTTGTGTTGGGAGGGAGGGCGATATGCGTTGGGAAAAAGAAATTGTGTGGATAGAGTGAGAGGGATTATCGGGGATAGGCGCCGAGTCGACGGATAATGACAAATGGTCGGTCAACGGAGGCGTCAAAGTAAGTGATGGGTGCCCCCTCCCTTTCGGGCGGTTCTCAGTCAGTCAGTGGCCACTTGGGATCGCTGGCTAATAATGCCCAGGCGCCGAAGATAGACAGGCCGAACCGCGTTAATTCAATTTTCACACAAATTTTGGAAGCATATAAATAGATGAGGGGGAAGAGAATTGGTCTAATGAAAATAGCGAAAAGAAGTGGAATGTTAACAGAAAGGCGGCGACGTAAGCAGTTGGGTAGCTTTTGCGGCTCTTTCTTTGAAATCCAAAGCAATAAAATTGTCTCTTAAAAATATGTAGTTAGCCTAACTTTTCACTGAAAAAATTCGTCAAATGACCTTTCTCCAAATAATCGGTTGTTTGTTTTTTGGCACCATTGGAAGAAAAAATACATTTTCTTGTATCGCCTCCTCCCAATTCGTAAATTTTTTTTTGCTGGCACTCTGTGTCCATTCATTGCCAATCTTCCGCTTTTGCCATTTGTCTCTCCTTTCTTTGTTTTTCCTTTGCAATATTTGTCGATCTCTCTTGAGTTAAGTGACTTTTGTGCTTTATGGGATTGGCTGAGTTTTGTGGTGTGAATATTTTGGAGAGATAAGAGAATAAGAAATGGGTTGGTTGAAATGAGTTTTTGGAGTGCATTCTTCGCCATTCTTTGCTCAGAAATGCTAATGGTGCTGCTGTGAGAAACGTCCTCCAAAAGTTGCCTTTGTTTTCGAATATTGGGGCAATGGCAATGCCAAATTGGTCCGACGATTCCAACTTCTGTCGCCACCATCCAATTCACCGATGATAAAAGCAATGCAACTTCTGACACTGATTTTGTTCGCGATAATTGACTTTTTTGTATTCTGTCGAAACAAACAAAATGGCAATAGGAAATATGTTAAGTTGACGGGTCCATCCACACATTATTATGCCTCCGTTCTTCTGTGCTCTTCCTCTTCTGCTGCTTTTGTTGGTGCTCATTTGTCAGCCATTGGTGATGATGGTCAACTGCTGCTGCTGCTGCGTCTCACCTTTCCCTTTTCCCATTGTCGTTGTTGTTCCACCCTTTTGAGTGCGAATCTCGAATCCCCGAAGCGCGGATAATATGACATTGGGCGAGAGCAGTGAAGAGGAAATGAATGGGAATGGGTGGGGGGCAAATCGGTCAGGAGAAAGTGCTAACAAAACATACAAATGACCGCGGAAGGAAGAAAAGGTGAACAAATGACAAAGGATATGTGGGAGGGTGCTGACGGATGGGAGGCAAAGGTCACCGACACTGCGGGAAAAATTATATGAAAATGGTCAGAGGAACACAATACAAATTCATTTGGTTGGACCTTTATGAACTCGATTTTTGACAATTTTTTCTCAAGTTAGTGCTAATTTCGTGTTGTCCACGACCGGCACCTGCTGTCCTATCCAATACAATTGGTGACCTTTCAAATGTTCTCTGACCGTCCGTCCCTTCGTTTTGAGAATGTTCCCGGGAATTTGGTCGTCCTTTTCGGGATCCTTTCTTCTCATTTGACTTGTGTTTGTTTCTCCGTCTTTCCCTTTTGCGTTTGCCGCCGTCATTGGGCAGATGTGTCGCCGGAAAAGGCACACAATTATGGGCATTCACATCAATGGGAGAGGAAGGCTTGACGAGTTGGCTGTTGAAGTGCCAATTAGTGGGAATTTAAGAGACGATAATGGACGAAAATGATGATGAATGGGAGGGGGGGGGGAGAGAGGTAGTGGGGGTCCAGAGGGGGGGAGGGGGGGACGGACTGTGCCGGATGGATGGCTGGAAACAGCTAACATCTACAATATTAAAAGAACGAAAATTGAAATATTTTAGATCTAAAATTTAGCTTGCGCCTCTGGAACTTACAAACCATTGTCCGGTGTTGGTGAATGTCGTGCATGCCCTGTTCATAGTCAGTCAAATCGTTCAGCGAGCGCAGAATGCGAATGCTTCAGGGGTTACCATCGACCATCGGATGATGGACCCGATGCGTCGTGCATCAAAGGTTGTTGCAAAATGGGGTGGAAATGATTCCATTTGTCGTTTTTCAGTTGCCGATGGCACTTTTGATCACTTATCCAGAATTCAAATGTCGGTCGGCAATGGTGACGTAGAAATCGGTGATGGACGCAATCAGAGAGAAAATTCGCCAAACTATCAAAAAGGTCGTCCTCAATTCATTTGTTTATCCTTTTTTGCATTCGCTTTTAGATGATTGGTTGTCTTTGTTTTCCTCCATTTCGGCATGGCCGTGGGTGCTCATTTTTGCCACAATAATTGCCTCACTTTGTCTGCTTCTCGTCCTTGCTACGCGACAACAAAACAACGCAAGTCGTAAACAAATGAGTGATTTGGATGTTCTGGACAACTACAAACAAGGTGAGAATTCGGTCTACCAAATAAGGCATGCTCTTTCATTTTTGAAGATACCATTTCGCCCGACTACAGTCGGTCCCTGGCCGGACTCCCAAACGGTGGCGGAGGAGGAATCGGAATTTCTGCGTGTTTAGGCGGACAGAACACCGGCAGTGGCACCTTTTTACGACGAAAAAGTCTGTATCCACTAAAAAAATGTAATTATTAATTATAAATTAATGGTCGAATCCCAATTTCAGTGCACACTCCGCTGATTAGGGGTGGTCCCTTTTGTTACGGGACGCATCAGCGAAGCATTGGGGGAGCCGCCGTTATGGTAATGCTGGGTATACAATGTGCTATTAATTCTTTCTATTCTTTTTGAAAGGTTCCATCCGCCCATGGCACCAACAGCCACCTGCCGCTTCGCGTCCCGTTGAGCGAAGAAAACAGCAGAATGTACGTGGACCCAACGGCTTACGCGGACCCCAACGAAGTTTTGGCCGAATTCACCAACGAGATTTGCGCTGCAAATATTGAGGTATAGTTAACGGACGGACGGCTTTCTTTTTTTAATTGTATTTCGATTCGTAAGGTCACTCGCACAATTGGCACTGGCGAATTTGGCGAAGTTTGCTGTGGTCGACTTTCAGTGGAGGACCATTACGGACACAAACAGGTGGGAAAAACAGCAACCACGCAACACATCCACAACAACGAATTTAAGCAGCAAATCGTTGCGGTCAAAACACTTTTACCCGGCAGTGACCCAAAAGCAAAGGCCAATTTTCTCATGGAAGCATCGATAATGGGACAATTTGAGCATGAAAATGTCATTCATTTGATAGGCGTTGTGACAAAGACAGAACCGGTAATTATTTGCTTATTAATGTATTATTGAATGCTATTTAATTGCCTTTTTTGTCGCCGCCGCTTTTGCAGGTGATGATTTTGACGGAGTATATGCTGTACGGCTCATTGGACCAATTCCTTCGTTCCAACAGCAATGGAAAATTGAGCATTTGTCAAATGACCAAACTGCTCCAAGGCATTGCCTCGGGCATGAAATATCTCAACGACAAGGGTTATGTCCACCGTGATTTGGCTGCTCGTAATGTGCTGGTCGACGACCGGTTGACTTGCAAAATCGCTGACTTTGGTCTGTCGCGCGGGCTGCGGAAGTGCGTGCCGGCGGGGAATGCATGCGACGGCTGCGCGCCCTTCGAGCAGCAGGGAGAGTACACCACGCAGCAGGGAGGAAAGATTCCAATCCGGTAAGCGAGCGACAAACACTCACTGACGCGGAGGATTCACTGCGACTTATTGGAGCATCCTCATTTTAGGTGGACGTCTCCCGAGGCGATTATGCAGCACAAATACACAACCGCGTCCGATGTTTGGTCGTTCGGTGTTTTAATGTGGGAGGTCAGTTCTTGGATAAATCGCATGTCATTTTGTTGTTATTTGATTGCCTTTGTAGGTCATGTCTTTTGGCGAGCGACCTTATTGGGATTGGACCAACCATAAAGTCATCCACGAGGTCGTCCAGAACGGCTTCCGCCTGCCCCCTCCTCAGGATACCCCCAAAAGGCTGTATGAGATGATGCTCGCCTGTTGGCAGGCCGAAAGGTATCCACCCATTCCACTCCTTTTATTAGGCATTAAAATGTTTATTTGGGAATTGTCATCATTTTATTAATTGTCAATTTACAATTTTTAGGCATAAGAGGCCTACGTTTGCCGATTTGCTTGAACAGCTCAATTCCTTTATCAACAACATAGACTTTTTCTACAAATATATTTGATCGTGACTTTATTTTTTCGGAGGCCATTGTTTTAAAGTTTCCTTAGCAATAAGAAAAGTGCTCTTCCTACTGAGTGTGATCCGACCATAAACCCCGCAAAATTATTATTATTTTTTCTATTTCCATCGCATCGGAATTGTGGTTTTAAAAAAGGATGCCGAATGAACTTACCTTCGAAATTCGGTAAGGGGAGATGGCTCGTCATCCTCTGCTGTGGACGGTCTGGGGAGGGATTCGAAGCGATGAGACAAAATTGTGGGTTAAGAATTCTGCGTATTAAGTTAGGGATTTAAATGCTATCAACGGTTTTGGGTCTTTTCATAGTTGTTTAATGTTGTTCCAGTCTTTGAAACATTATGAGAATAAGAATCTGGTTTTAATTGCACCCCCCCCCCCCATCTTCGGCACGGGTATGGCCTTATTTTTATCAAAAACTTGTCAAACCAAATTCGACGCGAACATGGAAATTTAAATTCCAATGGGCCGTATTCATTGAATGTATCTCATCATTTTTTCTGCTTATCAATCAGATTTGTTCCGTTCTTTCGCTTTTTGCAAAGTTTATATTGTGCCCTGTCTCTTTTTTTCCAACGTTGATAAAAGATTTAAAATTGAATGTGTAAATAAATAGCTTCATGCTGATCTATGTCTTTAACAATTAGTAGAATGTGTCGCCTAAGAATTCTTTTGAGGCACTTTGATGGTTACAGTTTTAACCTGAAAATCTATACATTTATCCAATTGATTGACATTTGCATGCCTCTGTATAGGCAGACAGCCCATATTCGCCAAGTTCGCGACCAATGCCCGACATTTTATAGCCGCCAAATGGAGCCGCTGGGTCAAAAACGTCATAACAGTTCACCCTGTCAATAAGACAAAAATACAATGGTTAATAGAGGCGGAGGCGCCCCTTTACATCACCCGCCCATTCCATTCATTCCAAATGAAATTGGTTTAAACCCCGACATAAGCAAACAAAGACACACCAAACTGTGCCGGCTCTAATATTATTGGCCACATATAGCGCCCTGTCCAGGTCGCGCGTCATTACACCGGCTGCCAACCCATAAATTGTGTTGTTGGCCTTCTCGACGAGGTCCTGAAGCCCGTCGAATTTGATGACGGACATAACGGGGCCAAAAATCTAAAAAAGAAGTTAATTGCTTGGTTCTTCTCTGCTGCTGTTTGGTGTCGACCTCTTCCTGCGCAATTTTCATTTGGTCCTCAACACCTGCAAAAATGGTCGGCTCCACGAAAAATCCTTTTCCACCGAATTGCTTGCCGCCGGTGACCAATTTGGCGCCCTCTTTCCTGCCCTGACTTTTGATTGCACGTTGCTCTCTTTAACGCGCAGAGAATTTCATAGTCTTAACCTGGTCAATGTACTGAAGTATCTTGGTCATTTGGTCTCCGTCAATTTGGGGCCCTTGGTCGGTGTCCAAATGGAAGGGATTGCCGAGCACGCGCTTCTCAACTAGTTGCTAATAAAGCGAATTGACGACAGTTATTATTCAACATCCATTAATTTTTCGTGTTAATTACATCACATTCAATGTCGTTCGATTACACGCAGCTGACCTTCGACCGTTCAACGAATTCGTCGTAAATTTTGGCATCCACAAAAGTGCGCGAGCCGGCACAGCAACATTGGCCCTGGTTGAAGAACAATCCGAACGCCGACTGTTGAACCGCCAGTTCCAAGTCCGCATCGGCGAAAACGATAATCGGAGACTTTCCCCCTAATTCGAGCGTTACCCTAAGCAAGCACCAAAATGAATTGACAAGACCAAAAAGCATTGCCGACCTCTTTAAAGTTTTGCCGGATGCTTCGCGTGACACTTCGAGTCCGACCTCGGAAGAACCGGTAAATGCCACTTTATCGACATTCGGATGCTGTACAATGGCTCTGCCAGCGGTCGGACCAAAGCCGGGAACAATATTTACCACGCCCGGGGGGAATCCAGCCTAAGACAGACAATGAAAGCCCAGTGAAAGTAAGGCATTACCTCTCTGATGAGTTCGGCGACATGCAGCGCCGTCAGCGGAGTTTGTTCCGCCGGCTTAAGCACACACGTGTTGCCCAAGGCAAGCGCAGGAGCCAACTTCCACGCTTGCATTAGCAAGGGGAAATTCCATGGAATCTGTTGAAGAGCAAATAAATGGGGTGAATCTATTTGGGGACAGATGGAAGCAAGTCCGTAGCCAGAAAAGGGAGGGGGAGGGGAAGGGATCCTTCCGGCTAACTTTTTGTTGTTATTTTTTTGTTTCATTGTCCTTTGCTTTTTCCTAGGTATTAAATGTATCTGTTGATGATTGAAATGATTCGTTGATAGGGAATGGGGGAGGGGGGAGGGCGAGGATTGTCGCCACCCTTTGGCTTCATTCCTCTTTTGGGATTGGAACGAATAACGAACGCCGGAAAGTGAACATGGGATTTTGTTTTTATCTGCTTACAATTTGTCCGACAACTCCGACAGGCTCATGCCGCGTGTAGCAAAAGTAATCGCCGCCGATTGGAATGGTTTTGCCATGGTTTTTGTCAGCCCAACCGGCGTAGTAGCGGTAAACAGCGGCAGTCAATGGCAAATCGGCGAGCAGCGAATCTTTGTAAGGCTTCCCGTTGTCCAATGTTTCCAAACTCTGAAAAATCGGTTTAAAAAGAAAGAATAAGCTTTGCAACCGCCAGATGGACAGCGTCTCTCTCGATGAGATCGGCGAGTTTGTTCAGCAGTCGTCCGCGTGCCGCGGCATCCATTCGGCGCCATTCTGAGCCGAGTTTGAATGCGTTTGACGCTGCCTAAGTCAAATAACGTCAATGGAGGGATGTCATAATTTTTTAAATTTCTTGTAACTCTAATTTGATTATTTTCGGATTTGGAGTTTTTAAGATTGCTTTTGGAGTGAAATGCAAGGTCGGATTCGTAACTAGCGAATTTTTTTAGCCGTTCAAAAGAATTTTTTTGTCAGATCATAGCAAGCCGCAAATGTTACCACTATCGCTCAAAACCAATGAAAAAACATCATAAATTTATTTTAATTTTTATGAACCACTCCCACTCGCTCTTGAAACTGGTCTTGACATTGCAAATAATTACCTTTATTGCTGCTCACAAAAATTTCAAGTTAATATTTCCATGAAATTTGGTGCAGTCATATACAATCTGGGCCCCCAGGCCCCCAAATTATTTTTATGGGCACTGATCACAAATCAAAATTCACTGATTTATGGTTTGGTAATAGTAGTAAAAAAGCTTCAATTAATCACGCAAAACCTAAAAAATAACTCAGAATTTTTACAATGATAAAATCAGTGATTTTGGCTAATATGGTGCCAAAATTGTTGAGGGCACAAAGGTAAGTATTACCACATATGTACCTTAACGGCAGCATCGATGTCCGGCTTGTCTCCCTCCTGAATGTCTGTAATTCTTTTGTTCGTGGCAGGGTCGAAGGTAGAAAAGGTTTTGCCACTGACAGAATTGCACCATTCGTTGTTAATGAAAATCTAAATTAGCAAGCCAATTAATTGAATGTGTGACTGGGCAAAAACAGGTGGCCGGCTTCAGCTGTGTGTTCACTGAATTGACCTGCGTGAACTTGGGCTGCTGCTCGTCCCAAACCGAACTCGGAGCGGGCAACGGGCCGACTGCGTAATTTCGAAAGGCAATGAAAGCAATGGAAGGACATCGACGGCGGAGGCAAAGAGCAGCCCTTCTCAATGATGACGAAAGCATTCTTCTCGACGTAAAAATTGAGAAAAACAAATTGATTGAGGAGATGACTGTAAAATAACAAAAAGAGAATGGAGAAATGTGTACAATATGTAATATTGTTTGTATATAGCAAAGGTGGGACAAATTAGGCCTTCTCGTCTTTTTGGGACAAATTAGGCCTTCTCGTCTTTTTGGGACAAATTAGGCCTTCTCGTCTTTTTGGGACAAATT
>JAKKIK010002423.1:0-11248 GCA_024500135.1 Heterodera carotae
TAGAAAAATCCCGAAATAGGTAAGAATAGGTATTATAAAAGTGGGTGTAGAAGCTCCAAACCAAGCTAAAAACTCGTTTTTTGTGCTTATCTCAATAGGTATTTACCTAAAAATCGAATCCCTAATAATCATTTTTAATTTCTTAATTTAGCCCACGAAAAGTGCAATTATGGGCATGGCCAAAATGAAAAACGAATGCTTCAGTTGATCATGCATTTGTCTAATGACGGCACCAGCAGTGGGCTAGCTGCTGATTTGAAAGGCACAAAAAGTTCGCTTAATTAATTGATATTAAATCATTTTAAATGCTTATGTTATACCTTTTTTTCTGAATAATTGACCACGTCTCCCTCTAATAAAGCCCCCCGCCCTCAAGCGGGTGGATTTTTTATTACACCATCGAGTGGGAGTCTATTAGAGGGCGGATTTAAACGGAGGGGGTTTTATTCTACAAAACTACCCCAGCAGGGGCATTATACTAGAGCATGTACGAGGAATGTGATCCGATGCCAAAAACTTGTTTTTTGAGTCATCCCGTCTAGGTACTCTAAAGAAAAGTACGAATTTGAAATTTCGAAAATTTTAAATTTAACCGTCCACTTCTTTTGGCAGAACGCCAACGCCGACGAAGAAAACGCGATGGGAATGTGAAGCAAATAGCTTATGTGGCGGCACTTCTTTTGTTGGCAATTTTAATCGTTGCTGGCATCATTTATTGCCAATGCAAAAAGGCTCCTCCATCGCACCACACTGCTGGAAATGTTGATCAAGGTAAGCCAACACCATAATGTGTGATCGATCGATTGATCAGTGATCTGATCTGCGGACGGGGCGACCGCCGCCAAAATCTTAGAAAAACATTTAAAGACATCCCCCTCACCCCATTTGAAGTGAAACGTAAAGCAATTAGCCAAACGGTATCGGATGGGTTAGGGACGAACTTTATCCTAATTCCTGTCGTGTCCTCAAATTATGCCCAAATTGTTGTAAACATTTGGCTGGCAAAGAATAAACTGGATCGTTTTATTTCTTCAATAAAACTAATTTAATTTTTAAATACGATTAAAATAATTTATAATAATTAGCGCATTCAATTAGGCACATCACCGCCAACATCAGATGAGCATGGATCAACAAATTTTCCTAGCCAAGGGTGGCCAAGCGCTCCCCCGTTTGAATATCCAATGCACTATTATCCCCATCAACCATTGCCAACAATGGCCGGCGGCGGCTGTAAGTGGCGAAGGGATGCTAATTTTGTGCCCAAATTAGTAGTGACATTCGAGAGTAATCGGTCTCAGGTCTCGACCTCTTGGTTCTTTTGGGTCTTGGTCCCGAGTCTCTGGATTAAGTCTCGGAATCGGTCTCGAGTCTCAGGCCAAGTCTCGAGTCGCGGCAAATTATCGGTCTCGAACGACACTACAAATTACTGTATGCAAACGAACCCCCTGAAATATAGCACCTACCCCCTCCCCCCTCTCAGCAACCCTAATGATGAAAAATTTCTTATTTTTCGGCTTTTTTTTTACATTTTTCATGATGAAATTTTATTGAGATTAGGCCAATTTTTTAATGCGCTTTTCTCCTAGCAAATCCCACAAAATAATTATTAAACATGTTGTAAATTTCTGGTACATTTCACATAGTAATTGGCATTAAACCCTGGGATTAAATGTTGAAAAAATCTGCGATCCATCCCCCCAGGTCCAATAATTTTCGGATGTTTATTTATTTTTTATTTTTTTTTGAAGATGAGCCCCCCGCGGGGTTTCACCATGACGATGGTGGTTACTATCCGAGGACATTTTGGGGCGCTACAAGCAGCAACGATGCCCGTCCATCATACACTTACGGATATCCGCAATCCTCGGACCGTTACATTCCGCCGGCGCCAGGCACTGATGAGGATGAACATCACCAACACGCCGGTTGGGGGGCCTTATTTGTTATCGAAAACAAACCTCCATAATTTCATGAATAATCATAATGTTTCCTCTCTAATAGAACCCCCCCTCCCCTACATTTATACCCCCCCCCTCCTCTACGAATTAAATAATAATCGTAATAGACGCAAGAAAAATCGCAAATACCTAAGCAAAAATTTTAGTCCATAACTTTTTACTTAGTAGTCAACCAATTTCGAAACTTAGACAGACTATTTCAGCATTTTTGGTATTAATTTTGATCGAATCGAATTATTATTATTTCGATAAAGTTTTCAAGAAGATGGCAAAAATCAATTTTATTTATTGATTGACAATCAATTTTATTTATTGATTGACATGAATTTTGCCGGAATTTGACCGCAATAAAAAAGCAATGCATTTAAAAAGTTATCGATCGAAATTTTCAGGTTCCGCTGTACACTTCAATGAATAAAGAAAGACGAATGATGAAGCTTTAAAACAAAAGGATTAAAAATAAAAATAGAATTTTTTACCATATTTTTCTTTCTGTCCTCGTATATTGGAAAAAAAAGAAAAAATAAATTCACACACATCACATATCCATCAAACTATTCAATCACAGCGAATTGTTTTACGCGCGGTAAACTGAGTACGAAATCCGAAATTCCGGGCCCAAAATGACCCCGGCTGGACCCAAACGCGGTCGGGGTCAACTCGGCGCGGGCCAACTTGGCGCGGCCCAAGCTTTTGGGACATAACTTTTTTCTTAGTTAACCAAATTCTACAAAATTGGGTATCATTCGAAAGCTCACCATGTTTAGAAGCAATGAATAAGCAAAAGCTAAACTGTAAACTTATTTAAAAATAAGATATAAAATAATAAATTCATGAAAACTTGAGTTTTTCGCATTTGGAAATTTATATCTTTTTAAAAAATTATTTAATTACTTAACGTCTGCTTAAACATTGGTTCTAAACATGATGAGCTTTCGAATGATACCAAATTTGTAGAATTTGGTTAACTAAGAAAAAAGTTATGTCCCAAAAACTTGGGCCGCGCCAAGTTGGCCCGCGCCGAGTTGACCCGTTCCGCCCAAACGGCGCCAACTCCTTTTTCATAATGGGACATAATTCTACAAATTTCAGCAATTCCGCATTCGAACTTTTTCAAAAGACGGGACCTTGGGCCAGGATCTCGGACCGAAATTCCGCCCGGCCACCTTTTGCACAACCCGGTTCCGGCTTTTTTATTTCGATTAGAGAACGGATCGATATGGCCTTTTTTCTAATTCTATATTTTTGATAATATCAAAAAAATATTGATCGATAAATTCTTATGGAATCGATTCTTTCGTTATTATACCGGCAACCCGCCAGTCAGGCTTTAACTTTGGTACGTCATATCTCGGCACTCGGACTCATTCCGCAAAAAACCAAATTTGTGAAATTAATGGACACCATTTTCAATATGCCCCATTATGGAAAAGGGGTTGGGGCCGTTTGGGTCCCGCCGGGGTTATTTGATAGTTGAAAAAATGCTTTTTGGCATGAAACTGCAAAAAAATAACCACTTTTGACATAATAATAATCTTTTACATTGGTGGTTGAAAAATTCTGAAAAAATATATGTGATCAAAGAGTCTTTGAATAATTTTGTTCCAAAATTTCATAATTTTTCTCAAGCCATTCTCGAGTTATAGAATTTTAAAGAGCTAAGGGTTACCTGCTGGTAACCCGGCTAGGGGGCAGGGTTAAAATTTAACCCTACCCTCGCGGGGTTAGATGACCCGGGGTTACCGTCCTATGCTACCAATCAAAAATTACCCCGACCCTCAGGGTCACCAGACCAGGTCATTTAAGCCCAAACTTCAGGGTTACATTCTATGCTACCGATCGGGGTTATATGACCCTCAGGGTAGGGGTTAAACAACCCTTACCCGCGTCTAGGGATGTTCGGTACCTGAAATTTCCCGGTACCCGCAACTCGGTTCCGGTATTCGACCTCGGTACTCGGTATTTGACCCCGGTACCCGGGACTCGGTACTTTCAGTAAAAACGTCAAAAAAGTGCTAAAAAAAATTCTCAAATTGCTCAAAACGCTAATATGTATGTATCAAAGAAGTAATTTTTCATTCATCAAAATTGAAATACAAAAAAAATTTGGGCGATGAATTTCTGATGATTTGCTCAAATTTCATAACGCCTATTTCTATTTACAGAGAAATCTCTTGAATTAGACCTTCACTAGTCAAAAATAAGACTTTGGGCTCTAAAAACCATTATTATAAAGATGTTTAAGAGCAATTCTGGGCTTAAGACCATTAAAATTTTTTGTGCCGATAGGCGCCGCTGGAAATTTCTGAAAAATTTAATGGAAAATTTAGATTTAAATGATTTGGGTTAGAACCCAACCCAGTTCATATTGAAAAAGATAGAACTTAACCACTCGAAAATTTTATGGGAACCAATGTTTTCCGTTGGCAACTTTTATTTCCTGACCAAACCCCATCATTAGTGGTGTAAAAAAGTACCGAGTAGTCGGTACCAAGAACCCGGTACTCGGTTCCGGTACCGGTACCCAAAAAACCCGGTACTTTTACCGACTCGGTACTTATGTATATTATTGAATCAATTAAAATGTTAAACGTATTTTTACAATTTTCCAATTCGTGGCTATATATGAATATCCGGACTGATGCAATATTGTATAATTAGAGTGGCATATATAAAGTCAAAATTTGGGCTCCACGACAATTGGGCAGTGGGATAATTCGGCAGTGAATAAATCAAAAATAATTAAATTATTTATTAAAAATCATATTTTTAAAACAAATTGTTTATTAAAAATCATATTTTTTAAAACAAAACTTACGGTTAGTGAATAGGGTTGTCGGTTTCTAGAAATTCCTAGAAACCGAACCGACCGAACCGAAACCGGCCGTCTCGGTTAACCGGAACCGAACCGGTATCCGAAACCGGCCGATTCGGTTAACCGAATCCGAACCGGTATCCGAACTCGGCCGATTCGGTTAACCGAAACCGAACCGATAACTGAAACCGACCGTCTCGGTTAATCGAACCGAAATCAATAACCGAATTTTTTCGGTTCGGTTTGGTTTCAAACCGACAACCCTATTAGTGAATAAAGTCATATGCAGGGAAAATTAAAAAAAATTCCAAACTCCGAAGTTCAAATTTAGGTAATACATTTACTTCAAAAACTTAACAGATTTAGTCCAAAAAAATGGAATGAAAGCGTTTGAAGAGCTAAAGTTCGTCAAGTTAAAGCTAATAGATTTTACCAGGCGCAAATAAGTTCTAATCATAATGAACGAACAAATTTAGTGCGATTTTGAGTCGAGATTGATGGAGACAAATGATTATAAATTTTTTAAATCGACCCGATACTTTTTCCGTTTTATTCGATCTATTTTTCTAATGTGAAGTTAGATTTCTCCCATAACTCCATCATACACGAACTTATTGATTTACAAACAGAAAATTTTTTAGGGATAGGGTGTCGAAGATGGCAGAGTTTTTGTCCCAACTCGAGCCGAATTCCCGATTTAATATTATTAAAGTTTTTGTCTACTGCCAAATTGTCCACTGCCCAATTGTCGTGCCACGAAAATTTTGTTTACCAACTTCATATTAAAATTATTTCAAAAATAATTTCAAAAGTGAAGAAAAATAATTCAATTTTTCCTTATTTTTTAATTATATTTAAAAAAAACAACTAATAAAGTAGGCTATCAAATTTTATAAAAAAAAAACAAAATCTAATTATTTTGAAAAGTAAATCAAAATTCGATTCGAGTAATTTTAACACGAAACAGTTTTCTTTTGGAAGTCTGTGCGCAATACTAATTTCAAATATCCGCAAAACATTTTGCCAAATTTCAGCGCAATTTCAAAATGCATCCATTTACGTTCTTTACTTTCATGATGATGATCGTTGTGCTTTTTGTGGCTTTTGCTGCTGATGGTGTGTGGGGAGGCAACTGTTTGTCGTGTAAGAAGGCTAAGAGCAACACTGGATGTAAGTATTTAGTGGTTAGGTAATCGTGTTCGAATTTCGTTGTCCCGGGCTTTTCATTGGACCAAGATTTAAACAACACTGGATGTAAGTATTAGTGGTTAGTCTTGTTAGAATTTTGTCGTCCCGAGTTTTTCGATGGACCAAGATCTAAACAGGGGCGGGCCTTTTGGCCAGTAGATCTCGGACCTAAATCCCGCCCGGCCTTTTGCCAAATCCCGGTGGTGTCGGTTTCGAGGCTCTGGGTGTATAAGCAATGCTCGCTTCTTCTGATCCCCTAGTTCGAATGGCCGTCCCATTTTCCACCATGAGGGCATGTTAAACTTTTCTTTTCTTGATAAAGAGATCGGTTCGATACATACTATGATCTCTTTGTCTCCGATATTTTAAATATCGATCGAAAAAAATTCAACCTTTTCGTTGTTTTTTCGATATCGATTTTTTTCGTAATATACCGAAGACCCGCCAGCAGTCTGGCCTCTACACATTACAATATTTATACAGCACAGACACAACGACCAGGCGGTGGTGCTTCTTCGTCATCAAGGCGTAAGTTTCAAATTTAAGGCAGTTGGACCCGAAATATGAAGAATTTCTTAGGACAAATAAAGCGATTATACATAGGTATGTACATATGCATACTTTTATGCCCGTATTTTCTTTAATAGACGCCCCGGGATTAGGCCGGCCTTGACGGAACAAAAGTTCCGTTTTCGAGTTTTAAAATTCCGGTAGGTTCGGGTTCCGTTTTTTTCACAAACGGAAGCAACATACACCCCTAAAGATTGGGTTTTGAATGAATACACTTTGAAAATTTTTCGACATAAATAATAAAATTTTTATTGGGGAAATCGGAAAAAGTTTGAATTAAAAAGTGCCAAAATGGGCGTTTCGCGAAAAGTGCCAAAATGGACGTTCGCAAATTTCTGTTTATTGACCCTTAGTCGGTTTTCACCAATCAATTAATTGATCATTTATTGGTACAATTATTGGTATATTAATTGAATTGTTTCCAGCCGAAACACACTTTATAAATTAGGTAGGTAAGTTTATTTTAACACAAAGAGACACCGTACTGATGAGGCCCGCGGTCTCTTTTGGTTAAAATTTGCACTCTTCGCGAAATCGCCTTGCATATGCAGTGGTCAATTGTTTTAGAATTCGGGATCCCGGCCCGGATGGGATCTCGGTAATCCCGATACCGGATCACATGGTTTTTTAATGGACCTGGATTTAAATTGGGAAGTTCGGCGCGTGTGTGCGCAAAATGTGCACAATTTCACCAATTTCATGCCAATAAACTAATCGTCAACTTTCCTTTTCATTTAAAGCGACCACAAGCAATCGTCCATCACAATGTAACGGCTTTATCTGGGATCCAAAAGCGAAAGAATGTTCGTAATTTTTTTTATACCAACTCAAAATGGAAAAAAAATTTTTTTTTAATTAAAAAAAATTTTGTTTGTTTACAAATTGGTTTATTATGTATATAAATATTTTTTCCGTCAGTGGTTCGGGGTGTTTTCGGCCCACACTTTTGGCCCCGGGGCCGTTTTTCTTACAAATTTTGCCTTACTTTTCTAAAAATGTTAATTTTTTGTCTCTTTGTTTAAAAATTATATAGACATATATAAGAGAGCGCAAGGATTTTTTTAAGCATTTTTACCAATAATTGTATCAATGGTCAATTTCCGGTCAAAAATCGCTTAAAATCTCATCTACTTTTGGAAAATTTTTTTTTATCTTCAGGGTCACTATTAAAAAATTCCGGGTAAGTCCGAAGTCTTTCAAAAAAATCCGAAATTCTAAACCCAAAAAGATCCGGCATCCGGAATTCGCTTCCATCCCTGGTTCGGCTAGTTTGGGCCCCAGCCTTTGAACAATAGCAAATTTGTTTAAAAATTTATTAAATTTTTTTCACCAACCGTTTAGCAACAAAAAAACTATTTGTTTTTAAAATTCAGACAGAATTGGCGGCAAAAGCAGCAATACCGGATATTGAAGCACATCAAAATTTTAGATGCGCAAGAAAATGCTGTGCATTTTTTTTTGGTTTGCCGTGCGAAGTGTCATTACGGCTTTAAGCGATTAGGCGCTTGTTAGGAGCGTGCATGTGCTTTTACGGAAAACCGGGATTAACCCCGGACTGAACAATCTATGTATTTGTATTTTGTTTTGTTATTGTAAAAGATGCATAAAAATGTTGATAAATGGAAAATTTTTGTATTTGTAAATATGTAGGGCTATTTTTAGTGAGAAAAAAAAATTAAAACAATTTCATGGAAAATATAGGCGTTAATTGGACGAATAAATAAATAGGTAATTAATATTTGATTACGTGAGACTAGGGTAGAGAATAATCGGTTTAAAACCGGTCCCCCCGGTTTTCGGTTTACCTAATCTACATTAATTAAACAATTCTACAAAATCTGCCAATGTACGATAGTATCAAAATGGATGATACTTTTTTCAGCTGAGATGGCTATATTTTTTGTTTTTTCATTTTCTCATTTTATTTTTATTTTTTAATATTTCTAAAATTAACACAGTACAATTGCGTGATCAGTGATGAGCGACGTACTGTGTGTGTGCGTTGTGGCTAATAATGAATGGCCACCAGTCGCAGTTTGCCCGTTCCCGAAAAAGCTTTAGGCAAACATTTGGCGGCCCCCGGAGCGCCGCCGAACCCTATTTTTCAAAAAAAAAATAAATATAAGGCAGAGCATCCGTTAGGCCAGGAATGCGATCGGTTCTAAGATTTGTGCTTATTTTGTGGGGGGCGAATTTTAGAAGCTGAAAATGTGCTTATTTCTAAGATTTGTGCTTATTTTAGCTCAGTGTGCTTATTTTTGTCTTATTTTACAACCATGTGCTTATTTTGAAAAAAAAACTTGGCAGCACTGTTTATATGTGTTGAAATCGATATGTAAAATCACCCTGATTACAAATCGGGTATCCATTGAAATCTACGCGGGTAACCGAACAATATGAGTTCTGATGAATACCAAATTGGTATTTAAAATATCCGAACTACGAAAATCTTTCGGGATATTATTTAATTTAGATTTCTATGTTCATATTAACATGTTAAAAACATCCAACAAACTTTTGAAAATTTAAAATCTGTTGAACTTGTCCAATGTTTTAAACATGTTCACATGAACATTGAAATTGAATATTTAGCGGGTATTCTAAGCACAGGGTTGCAGCCGGTCTGCAAAAAAAAAAGTTCGGGGGGGGGGTCTGGGATCGGTCGAAAAAACGGGTCAGTTTTTTTCTGTAGTCAAAAAGATTTAGGATTTGAGTAACATGCTCCGGCCCGCAAAAGTTCAGGTCGAATTTGGTTCGACCGAAAAAGGGGACGGAAGAAAGTTCGGTACTTTGTCCGGTATTTTGAGAATTCCACGAAAGGGTTAGAACCAACCTGAATCCCAAATAGAAGGCAGAGCACAACACCAAAACTTTTATTTTTCTACAATTTTGAAAAAAATGTTTAAAAAAAAACTCCCTCGCCGTATGGGTTCGAATTTGGACTATTAGTGGCCGGGATCCCGAACCCCGGTCCCGAACTGTTCACCTTGTTGCCACATCTGACAATGTATGTGTATTTTGTTGTTGTTGTAAAAGATGCATAAAAATGTTGATTAAATGGAAAAATTTCTGTATTTGTAAATTTGTAGGGCTATTTTTAGTGAGAAAAAATTTGAAAATGAAAAAAAAAAATTAAAATTCATGAAACACTAGGCGTTAATTGGACGAATAAATAGGTAATTTAAAATTAATTATTTGAGACCGTCAAATTACTTTTTATTTGATTTCTCATGAAATGGACTTATTATTCAAAATTCAAAAATGAATCCTGTAAAAATCGTTTTTTTAATGGCCCATTTCGCGATTTTTTTTTCTGCCTTTTTTGACGGTCGCTATTATTTATTAAAAATTATATAAAAATATGTATTAAAAAAATTCGACAAAATATGCATAAATTGCGTATAACAAATGCATCATAAATTCCAAAATATGCATATAAAAAAGAGGGCCGAACAGAATTGGGTAATTATTTTCAATGCCCGAAATTGTTGGAAATAATGTAAGACCAAATTTTCTTTGACACGTTCCGCTTTGTCTCCAAGTGGACTGTCCATTTCACATTTCGATTCGGTTAACCGATCTTGCCCTACCCTAATATTTACCTGTTTTATTTAAGTATATTATTATTATTACTATTTATTTATTTTTATTAATATTTATAAATTTTTTTATTCAAAGGGATGCTTTATTTCAGGAATAGGGGCTCTACAGCAGGGGAAGGCTTTATTATAGGAATTACATTATGTAGAATTTGGCTAATACATAAATCAAAAAGTTATGGCGTCCTAAATGTGCCTGGTACGGAAATGGCGGTCCGGAATTGTCCAGTTCTGTCGTGCAACGGTAATTGGGGACGCCAACAAATTAATTAACACCATTTTCAACCTGCCCGCCCCATTATGAAAAAGGAGTTGGGGCCGTTTGAGTGCCGCCGGGGTCATTTTGGTGCCCGGAATTTCAGATTCCAGACTCAGTTTACCGCGCGTAAAATAATTCACTGTGATTGAATAGATGGATTTGTGATGTGTGACTTTTTTTTTTAAATATAAGGACAGAAAGAAAAATATGGTAAAGAAATGTACAAATATTTCGGGGACATAAATGTTGCACCCGATTTGCAAAATCAGCCTATTCAAAACGAACATTGGTAAAAATTCTGACGAACATAGCCTAAACCATTTGAAACCCGAAACGAAGTAAGGGATACCGAACCGACATCGCAATTCGAACAAAAGTTTGCATCAAAACATTGAACAAACAGTTAGGTTTATTTTAAATTTCTAAAAAATTTGTTGGATATTATTTGTTCATGTGCAAATATATGTATGTTAGGTATAATTGGAAATTTTACTGAATTGTTCGAAATGGGTTGTCTAAAATCTTATCCCCCGAGTAACAATCAGAAGTTCGGGTGTTTTGAACGCCATGTTTGGCAATGTTTGTCAGAACTCACCAATGTTCGTTTCAAATCGGGTGATTTTGCAAATCGGGTGCAACATTTACAAGGGATGCAACTGTTTTCGGATGCAGGACACTTTTGAGATCCATATTCCGGATGCAGGACACTTTTGAGATCCATATTCCGGATGCAGGTCACTTTTGAGAATCCATATTCCGGATGCAGGACACTTTTGAGATCCATATTCCGGATGCAGGACACTTTTGAGATCCATATTCCGGATGCAGGACACTTTTGAGAATCCATATTCCGGAT
>JAKKIK010002424.1:0-11246 GCA_024500135.1 Heterodera carotae
TCCTGCGCGAAGTTGTGCCGTTCTCAAAATGCCGTTTTTGGCACTTTTGCAGGAGGCCTGCTGGAAAGTTTTTTATTTTCACCCAGATCGCTTAGAGGTCGCTGGTAGGATTTTAAGTTGGACAGTTTGGCACCTTTTTGTAAGAGATTGCAAGTCTGTACGGGTTAGACCCCGTTCTGTAGCCTTGCGCAAAAATTGGTGGGTCGGAATTTTCAAAAAAGTCATTTTTTGGCGTACGATTGCATGTAACTTTTTTTTGGGCACAAGCAGAGATTTGGGCTTGGAGAAAGGGCCTCCAGTTGGGATGTCCCTGACATCCATGCAAAATTTGGCATCGATTGGAAGAAAACTACGGCCTGCAGCCTTGCGCAAAAATTTTTTTCCCTTGTGTTAAGAAAATTTTTTTTCGACTTTTTCCAATTTTCGAACAAGAGACAGCTACCCTAAAAAGTGGTTGGATCACAAAAGTGTCCCGCGCGCGATTGTAGCCCTCGATGTCCTCTGTCCAAATATGCAAAAAAAATCGGGGGTCAACGCGCATTTTTCTGAGCTAGGCCCGGATCCGATTTTTCAGCCAGGGGTCATTTTGGGTAAAAATTCGGGTTTTTGGTCAATAATTTTTTTCAGCATGGTTGTATGGCTTAATGTTAGCTTATTACAAAGAAGCGCTTTTCAAGCGCTTTCCAACGGTGTAACATATGTGGGGGGTTAACGCGCAAAATTTTGCGCTATAATTTTCGAGAGTTTGAAAATTTGGGTGGCTCCTGCTGGCGTGGCTGGGGGTTCGAAACCCACTCGGGGTAAATGTTTTTTTTCGGGTTTCCAATGATTGTATGTACGTTTTAATATTTTTATAGTATTCCCTGATTTTTCTGCATATTTTAAAATTTTTTTTGTTTGGGTACAATAAAAATTTTGAAAATTTATTTTTTTTTGGCTGGGAATTTTGGTTTGTAATTTCATATAAGCGTTATAAATAAAGACTGTATTGTAAATGCATTTTTTGTGTTATTCCCTGCATTTTACTGCCCTTTTAAGGCCATTACGTTTGTTGGTAATGAAATTTTTCAAAATTTCATTTTTTGTAACTGGGCATGAGGGGCAATTTGGCTTGGACTTTGAAAAAACATACCTCGGCTGAAAATGTTTGGGTCGTGGGTTGTTTTGATTGGGTAAATGCAGAAAAATAGCGAGAATTTTATCATATAAAATTAGATTGTGATTTCTGAAAGAGCAGAAAGTTGCATCGAATTTTCTGTAAAATTTTGAATTTTCAGAAAAAATTCATAACTTTTTTCAGAATGAAAAATTTCAGAACTTTTTTACCCTATTTTGTAGAGATTCAAAAGCTCTACAATTAGCTTCTTTACATCATAACTGCACCTTTTAGTCGAATCGAGATAGAACGACGAACGTATTTTTGTAAGCCAAACCCATAGGGGGTACCCTTTTGAAAATTTTTTGAATTTTTTTTTTTGATTTTTTAAGATTTCAAATGACAATTATATGCTAATTTTAGCGTAGATTCCGAATATAATAGCTAAAGGAATCGCAAACGGGCTTTAAATGTAGAAAACAAAGTGTCATTGGTGTCATTTGTCACTTTTGACACTTTGTTTTCAACACTTTTGTATTGTTGGAACCTTTTCAAATTATTAAATTCGGGTTCTACGCTAAAAATGGCAGATAATTGTCATTTCAAATTTTCAAAAAATCCAAAATTTGAAAATTTTATTTTTTTGACTGGGGCTGTGCCTGGGAGTTGAAATCGGAAAAAAATATAGCGAATTATTTTGCGTGATAACCCCCAACAGCGAAGAAAATCCTCTTGCGGTAAATGCAGCCGATTATGATGTCGCGCAATTAAATTTACTTAACCCTCTTGGAATGCCACACCACCACTTAAAATTAAAAATTGGCTCAATAATTGTTTTGCTAATAAACTTGAACACGAGCAAGGGTCTTTGTAATGGTACGCGACTAATTGTCAAAAAACTGTCTCCCAATTTAATTGAGGCCGAAGCAATTACGGGTGGTGCCTCGCGGAGTGGTATCACTCTTGGTATTCCACGATACAGAAGCACCTTTAAAGACAAACGTCCCGGTGGTGTAAGCTTTGAGCGTTTTCAATTTCCTGTGCGCATCGCATTCACAATGACCATTATTAAAGCCCAAGGGCAAACGTGTGATCGCTTGGGTATCGATTTTACTGAGGAACCCTTCTCGCACGGGCAACTTTATACCGCCCTTTCCCGGGTGACCAGTTGTGAAGGGATTAAAATTTATGCACCCAATAAACAACTTGACGAAGAAGGTAATCCCAAAATTAAAAATATTGTTGCATCCGGCCTCCAATTTGATTAAAAATATTTTACTTGCAAAAAATTTAATTAAAATCTTTTTCGTTTATTAACAAAATTTTTTGCGCGCGTCCCGGGCTGGCCTTTACCCACAAAAGGGTTGTTCATCTGTGAGCCACTGTCTCCTCGCCCTGGCGAGTGCCATTAGTATCGTCTTATGCTGTCCTTTGTCCATTTTTGCCATCTGTGAGCCATTTGTCTCGTCCTGTGCTGTCCTTTTGTGTATTGATTCATCTGTGAGCCACTGTCTCCTCGCTCCGGCGAGTGCATTTCAAAGTGGGTTGGGAAAAAGGGTTGTTCATCTGTGAGCCACTGTCTCCTCGCTTCGGCGAGTGCCATTAGTATCGTCTCGTGCTGTCCTTTGTCCTTTTTTTGCCATCTGTTAGCCATTTGTCTCGTCCTGTGCTGTCCTTTTGTGTATTGAATCATCTGTGAGCCACTGTCTCCTCGTCAGGGACCATTTATGGACCTAACCCCCTGGCGAGTGCATTTCAACATGGTCAGGTCCCAAATCCCTCCTTGGTTTGTTCATTTGTGAGCTCTGCTCCTCGCCGGGGATTCCAGTTTGGACCTCACCCCCCGGCGAGTGGGGTACACGGTTTTGCCAGTTTTCCGCCATGCACCTCCGCGTGGTGTACCCTGGGAATTGGCCAGTATTCATTGAATGGAAACTGGCCAATTGCAAAGGCATGGTTAATAAACTGGTCACATAGAATATTCCCACCTAGCAACGAAGTCTCTTTGCGCGAAGCGCTATTTCCCAAGTCCAATTTTTAAATGAAAAATCAAAATTTTTGAAAAAATCAAAAAATTTTTTTTTGAAAAAACACTGAATCAAGCCTGTACTAATCAACATTCATTTTGTATCATCAGGGAACCCCTTTCGCTGATGCCCACCTAGTTCTCTCCCATAATATACTGAAAAAAACTGGGTTTTCGTTGGATTTTGGCTGGGGATTTTATGCTAAAACCAAAATCTGGCGAACGAGGGCCCGAAGGGCCCTGAAAATGGGAGATTGCCGGAGCAACTTTTTGAGGCGCATCCAGGAAAATTGTCGGCATTTCGATCCGACGGCGCTGCGCGAAGTTGTGCCATTGTCAAAATGCCATTTTTGGCACTTTTGCAGGAGGCCTGCTAAAAAGTTTTTTATTTTCACTCCGATCGCTTAGGGGTCGCTGAAAGGGCCTCGAGTTAGGAAGTTTGGCACCTTTTTGTAAGACATTGCAAGTCTGTACGGGTTAGACCCCGGTCTGTAGCCTTGCGCAAAAATTGGTGGGTCGGAAATTTTAAAAAAGTCATTTTTTTGCACTTGGTTGAACATAACTTTTTTTTGGGAACCCCGAGAGCTTAGGTCTTGGAGAAAGGGCCTCCAGTTAGGATGTCTTTGATATACATGCAAAATTTGGCATCCATTGGAAGAAAACTACGACCTGCAGCCGTGCGCAAAAATTTTTTGCCAAGGGTCAAGAAATATTTTTTTTTGCTTTTTTTCAATTTTCGAACGAGGGACAGCCACCCTTCAAAGTGGTTGGATCACAAAAGTGTCCCGCGCGCGATTGTAGCCCTCGATGTCCTCTGTCCAAATATGCAAAAAAATTCGGGGGTCAACGCGCGTTTTTCTGAGCTAGGCCAAGATCCAATTTTTTTGCCAGGGGTCATTTTCGGTAAAAATACGGGTTTTTGGTTAATAATTTTTTTCAACGGGTTTGTATGTCTTAACGCTTGCTTACTAAAAGGAAGCGCTTTTCAAGAGCTTTCCAACGGTGTAACATATGTGGGGGATAATAGCGCAAAATTTTGCGCTATAATTTCGAAAGTTTGAAAATTGGTGTGGCTCCTGAAGGGATGGCTGGGGGTTCGAAACCCACTCGGGGTAAATGTTTTTTTTTGTGTTAATAATGATTGTATGTACGTTTGAATATTTTTTATCGTATTCCCTGATTTTTCTGCATATTTTAGAATTTTTTTTGTTCTGCTTCAACGAAATTTTTGAATTTTATTTATTTTTTGGCTGGGAATTGTGATTTGTAATTTCATATCAATGTTATAAATAATGTCAATGTTGCGAATGTATTTTTTAAGTTATTCCCTGAATTTTTCTGACCTGTTAAAGCTATTTTGTTGGCCGGTAATGAAGATTAAGAAAAATTTCATTTTATGTTCCTGGGCCTGAAAGGATTTATTGACTTGGACTTTGAAAATCCATAACTTTGCTTAAAATGTATATGTCGTGGATTTATTTTATTTGGTAGATGCAGAAAATTAGGGAGAATTTTAACATATTTAATTGATATATGATTTATGAAAATGCCAAAAATTAGATCCAATTTTCTAGGAAATTTTGAATTTTCAGAAAAAAACTTATAACTTTTTTCAGAATGAAAATTTTCAGAACATTTTTACCCTATTTTGTAGAGCTTCAAAAGTCTACCATTAGCTCTTATACATGATATATGCACCTTTGAGTTGAATCGAGATAGAACGACGAACCTATTTTTGTAAGTCAAACCCATAGGGGGTACCCTTTTGGAATTTTTTTGAAATTTTTTTTTTGATTTCCTCAATTTTTAAATGACAATTATATGCTAAATTTAGCGTAGATTAACAATAAAATAATTTAAAAATTCTTCACATATTTTGAAGTATAGAAAACAAAGTGTCATTGCTGTCATTTGTCAGTTTTGACACTTTGTTTTCAACGGTTGAAAATTATTGAAACCTTTTAAAATTGTAATATTCGGATTCTACGCTAAAAATGGCTGTTAATTGTCATTTTAAATTTTCAAAAAAACCAAAATTCGAAAATTTTATTTTTTTGAATGGGGCTGTGCCTGGGAGTTGAGATCGGAAAAAAATATAGCGAATTATTTTGCGCGATAACCCCCTACTTATTTTATACCATTCGAAAGAGCGTAAAAGACTCTACCTTATAGTAAGCAAAAGCTAAGCAATTCATTCGCGATTAAAAATTTTATTAGCCGAACAAGTGCAAATTTTTCAAAAAATACCCTATCAAAACATCTTGCATGAGGCATAACAAAAAAAAACACGCGATGACCACCAATTTTTTTTGCATATTCGGATAGAGCACATTCCAATGTACAATCCCGCGCGGGACACTTTACCGATCTGATCACTTTCAAGGGTAGCTGTCTTTGAGGTGAAAGTATTTTTTTTCGAATTTTGGTTAAAAAATTTGTTTTTCCCGAGGCTACTGAAAAATTTTGCGCGCTAACCTCCAATTATTTTTGCATATTCTGATAGAGATTTTTAAGGCGCATCTTTCCTTCTCCAAGTGCTAAGCGATCCGACTATTTTAAAGGGTACCTCCTTCAGAGGTGAAAATTGAAAATCACCAAATTTAGGGACAATTCAGTCCCTGGGCCTCAGTCGTCCACTAAAGAATTTTATTTTTATTTCTCTCAGATGCCCCTCGAAAAGTTGTTGAACCCTTCCACTATTGCCAACCTGCTTGCATTACTCTGAAAAGAGTTATGAATTTTTCAAATTTCAATTTAACCCAAAAAATTCGTTGTTTAATTTTTTTTAAATTCTGGGAGAGGTCCCTGCGTGCGCGCACCTTCATCTTCCCCGCCGCCCACATGTGTCTGACTGACGCTCGCTGCGTGCGCGCGCATTTCTCTACCCTGCTCACCGCATGTGTCTGCCCGACGCACTGCGCGCAGTAGAAAAGGCAGTATATAAAGAGAGGGACTTCCTCCATTCTGCTCATTCTCATTATTCGTCACCCAACATACCGGGGTGATGGGCACTGCCCGGACTGGTGAGGGGCCAATGCACGCAACCCAACCCTTCCCTGCACGCTACCAACTTTTTAATTATTTATAACCTGACATTACCTCCCTTTATTAATTGATAATAAATATTTTTAATGAACTAAATTTTTTATCTCTCAAATGGTTTTTATTTTTTTAAAAAGGTATATAAAGAGGCGTGTTTCGCCATTTTCCTCAGTCCTTTCGTTTCCTCACCTGGCATGCGCCACCCCAACACTCCGGGGTGATGGGCTAAATGCCCGGACTGGTGAGGGGCATAGGTGTTTTACCTTCCTTACCTGGCAAAAGCCATCCCAATATTCCGGGGTGATGGGCTAAATGCCCGGACTGGTGCGGGACATAGGTGCAAAACATTCACGTTTCTTTACACCAATTTAATCTGACCTTCTCAATGAGTTATCTTTCTTGTATGTCTTACTGCTGCCTATTTGGCAAAGCTAATATTAAGTATAACGAATGTTGCGTTTCTGTTTCTCTATCATTTCTTGTAATAACGACAAAGGTGATTTGCCAAGAAGCGGTGAACTAGGAATTGTTTGCCCAAATTTTGCTAATCGAATTTTCAACGTAGTCAAATTTAATGATTAACTAACCGTTGCTGTTTTGCGTATTGACAAGATATGCTTAGATAATAAATTATTCCAGAAGCGGTGAAATATCAATTAAGCAAAAATAAATATAAAAAATAGTTTTGAGATAGGGATTTTGTGGCGCAACAGTATTTATTCACATGTATTTTTTCTAACACATATTCGACAATAAATGTTGTTTGTTTGTGAATTAAATGGTTGATTCCTATATATCTTTTCACGACGCTCTAAACAAATGTTATTAAAGATTTTAGATGCCTTCAAAATCGCGACAACTACGACGAAAACGAAAGGAGCGGCACGTTGGTGCGCAGAGCGGGTGTGAGGGGAGTGTTGGGAGTTTGGTGGAGAGTGTAGGGAGTATCGATGATAATGTTGCCCCACAAAATTTAGTTCCCAGTAATTTTTTGCTTAATATTTCACCGCCTCATAAGAAGACAAAAATGTTTGATCTTTCCATCTTAGGTTCTGCAACACCCATTCATTCACCGACCCAGCATTTTCAGCCTCCAATTCCCGAACAATCAAACCAAAAGAGTCCTGTTTCCATTGATCCATCAAAATTTGACACAATTGATAAGCAAATTGTCTCCCGTACCTCATCTGTTTCGGATACTCTGTCTTCAGTTAATTTAAATATGCCTTTACCTGTCGTACAAAATATAGATTTCAATTCAATCAATATCACATTTGCCACCGCTAAAAACCCAAATTGCCAAATTTGGCGGAAAGCAGGCCTTAATTTATATGAAAATGATGAAAATTCCACAGGACCAAGAAAAATTGAAACGTATTGGAATAATCTATCCCTTTATCTTGATGATTCCTTTATCTATACCTTTCTTTGCTACATCGCAACTATCTCGCATCGCAAGACAGTCGTTGTAGATTCACTATATACTGATATGCAAAACATTCAAATTTTGATTCGCACCTCGATCCAAACTGCAGCATTTAATTTCGACCCAAATGTTCCTACTGAAATAATTTTAATTCCATTAATCTTCCAGTCCCCAGACCATTGGGCGTTGTTGATTCACGATGTTTGTTTTGGAACCTTCTATATTGATTCTTTGCAAATCACCACATTAAATAATCCCCGAATCGAACACATTAGTAATATAATTAATGAATTGACGAATGTTGCACATGAGTTTGTCCCAATCCAAACTATACCTCCATCAGAAATCACGCTTCAAACGGACGGTTGTTCGTGTGGCTATTTCATCTGCCTTTATGCTGAGTCTTATGTTATGGTTAACCGTTCTTTTGTTTTGCCATCCCTTGATATTGATTTTGAAAAGAGACGCATATTATGGCACATAAATGAATTATACTCCAACGATGACATTGAATATCATTGTCGCAATAGCTCCCTGCAAATTAATTCTTCTTTTTCTGCTGCAAATCAAACTCCCTCAAATTCTACTCGTGAAAGTTCAGTAATAAGTGCTTCATCGACTACAATTAAACGCCGAGCAGGTCGACCTAGCAAAAGACGGAGTGGGCATAGTGGTCCTGGTCGTCCAAAGAAAAGCAGTTGTGAGCGTACAACCACCAATCATAAATTTCCTTCTAATGATAAAACACCACGCACTTCAAACATAAAATTACCATTGTATACTAATGAGTCAGCTGTTGATGATTCCTGTCCGGTTGATGGATTTGGTGCTTTTATCTGTGCTACCCCTGTTCCAGACCGCGAGCCTGAGGTTCTCATTTCGCTGATGAGGCGTTCTGCCCGATTATCCAACCAAAAACAAACACAAAATGTAATTGAAAGTATTGATTCGCCTGATCAAACCATTAGCTCCGATACCCTTACCAAACGTTGTTATAAACTACACGATGGTTTACCGTGTGCAGATGTGCGATCCAACCATTCAACAGTGTATTATGATTCTGGGAATATTGGTGAACAAACTTGTGACTATTGTAATGCCCTTTTACTGAATAGTGAGGCTGAGAAAAAAAACGGGAAAATTTCTTCACCATTTTGCTGCCATTATGGAAAAATAAAATTGCCTCTTTACAATGAACACCCCCCTCTTTTACAAGAATACCTGTCGTGCGAGACTGCTGAGTCAAAAGAATTTCTCAAAAACCAAAATGTTTATAACTCTCTTTTGGCATTTGCCTCCATTTCTGTTGGTTTCCAAGAATCTTCTCTCGATGGTAATGTGTGTTTTTTGTTAAACGGCGAGTTTGTTCGACAAATAAGTTCAATGTTACCCGGTAAATTTGCTCCCTCCTTTTCTCAATTGTATATTTTGGACCCAACTTCTGCTATTGAACACCGAACCAAAAATGTCTCCTACGGTGGCGACAGGGTCAATCCTGACACACTCAAAAAACTTGACCTATTAATTCGTAACAATCATCCAGTTGCCAAAGAACTATTAAATTTCCACTCGCAATACCTCAAAACACTGGCTGAAGATGGGCCTGATGCCGTTGCAAATTTTCGGCTTACTCTTATAGAAGCGAGAGACGCACCTGCTAATATTGTTGATCAAAGTTTGCATCCACGTCAAACTAATATGCCAGACGAAGGCGACACATTATTTGCAGTTTGGACCGAAACAGAGTACCCCCCATTCTTGAAAGGTGTGTGGATCACCTCCAATGAGGGAAAACTACGAAAACTAATGCCTTGCCACCCTTTAACCGATTCACTGTGTTATCCTCTTCTTTTCCCCTGTGGTGATGATGGATTCCACCCTAAAATTTTACTGAATCATTCTGAAAATGTTGAAACCATGGAGACCGATGTTGTTGACGCAGATAGTGACATTGATTCCGATATAGACTCGTCCTCTGTAATTTCTGATGCAAACTCAACCTGTAGTAAAACCTCAAAGAGACAATTTGTGTCAATTCGCGACTATATTCGATACCGAATGGCTATTCGTAAAAATGAAAAATTGCACCACATTTGGAGTGCTGGTGGCGCTTTAACTCAAAAATTTGTTCTTGACTATTCCTCTCGCATTGATGCAGAAATTGCAAGCTTTTTGCGTAGACCAGAATTAAATTTACGGAGCACATTGCCGGAAAACATTTTAATGTGGTTATCCCGTAATGCTGGATTGAATTCTACTGAAGAATTGGGCAGTATTGTTCTATTTCGAAAATATCAGCCCGGGACTCGTGCATATTTCCAACAAAAATTTTATGATGCCACCACAATTATGGCCCGTTTCAAAAAGCCCGGATATGCCTCCTTTTTCCTTACATTTACGACAAATCCTCGCTGGCCCGAAATAGCGCGAAATTTTTTACACAAAGACCAGAGAACTATTGACCGATTTGATTTAATATGCCGTATTTATGAGGATAAACTCCGTCAATTACATTACCTCATTGATAAAAAAAATATTCTCGGAAAAATGATTGGTCAGGAAAGCCGTGAATTCCAGAAAAAATACGGCGGCCCTCATATGCACCGTATTTACCATTCTAATATTATTGCAATTCCTGAAAATATAGAAAATATAATTTGGGCTCACATTCCTCCAGAACCCGAATTAAGTGACAAAACAATCTGGGCTAACTTTATTCGTCAAATTCGTAAATTGCTGCCTAAGTACCAAATGCATGATTGCGGTGCCCATTGTTTGAACAGCAAAGGCCGCTGTAAGAAGGGCTTTCCAAAACCGTTTAGTAAAATTACCATTCTTTATGATGATAAGCCAGCCGTTTATTATAGGCCAAGCCCACAGGATGGTGGCGAAACTTTGTCCGTTTCACGGGGTAAAGCCCGTATTATATATGATAATTCTCGTATTTCTTCCTATAATCCTTACATTCTGGTACGCTTTGAAACTCATCATAATATTGAATTTGCTTACGGCCAAAGCACCAGCCTTAAATATGTATTAAAATATCCGTTCAAGGGTCCAAGCTTCTCATATATTAAAAGCAAAGAAAATTCTGGAAAAATCAACGTAGACGAGCCAGCCTTTTACGCTAAAATGCTTTATAGATCCCCTCCTGAAGCTTATAGTAGAATTATGTCTTATAAATACGCTTTACTGTCGCACACTGTTATATCTTTGTCCATTCATCTGCCTGGCCAGCAAAAGGTGTATATAAAACCTGGGCAACAACAAGCTATTGTACAGCAAATTTTGTCGGGAGATTTGCCAGAAACCCCTCTCACTGCATATTGGACATTATGGGCTAATGATTCTGATGTTAAGAAAATATTATTTGAGCGCATGCCCGAAACTTATTCATTTAATAAATCTACTAAATCTTGGAAAAAACGTAAGCTATCAATGCGCCCCGAAAGAATTCAAAACCGTAAACCAATTATTGGCCGGATTTACCCCGTTTCACCCCGTAATCCTGAGTTGTTCGCACTGTATCTCTTAATAAAGCATTTCCCAGGAAGTGATGTCCATTTAAAAACAATTGATTCAAAAGTGTGTGAAACTTTCCTTGAAGCGGCACGTCTTCGTGGCCTGATTGACAACAATGATGTTTGGATTCACAC
>JAKKIK010002425.1:0-11245 GCA_024500135.1 Heterodera carotae
AAAAAAATTTCAAAATTATTTTTTGTTTCAAATCATTCAAACGTACGAATTACTTCAAATACATGAGAACAACAACCATTAGGGACAATTGCACTAGTTTTAGGCGATTTAAGACAAAAAAAGATTTTTAAATTTTTTTGGTTTTCGACTTTTGGTTCGAATTCGGGTTCGGGGTTCGGTATTGTGCGAAATGAATGTCGGATTCGTGATCAGCGACCTTAAAAACCCCTAGAAAGTTGTTTTTATGACTTTTTGAAACTTGAAATTTTTTTTTCAAAAACGGGGGGTACAAACTTAACTATTACCATTCTTTAAATTGGCGCTGAGTAGTAATTCCGCAGGCATTTATGAGAGTAACTTTTCCCCCGAAAGAGTGGACTGACAAATAGTGCCATAAAAACTGGAAAAAAAGACTTTTAGGTTGCATTCGCAAAATGTGACCAATGTGAGGAGCATCGGTTGCAGCCGTTGTTGTGCTGTTGTCTGGAATGTGCCGCATTTGCGTGTTTGGCTCATTTGAAAACGCATTTGCAGTCCACCGGACATAATTTTGGTGTGCCAAATCCAGTAATGATAACGTACCCTTCCACTTTTGGCACATTTTTATAATGTTCGGGTACAGGGCAGAGCATTTTGGACAAACCGGAAAAATGCCCGATTCTTACTAGTTAAATCGTAATCAGTGCTATATTTTCGACCAGGGTGTCCCCGATTATCTGCGACATAGTATTTTTTGAAACGATGTTATATTGTATAATAAGGTCAGGTTTTTGCCGCCCAGCTTCTGTCAAATTGTTATTTCTTCATAATTGATTTCTTTTAAAAAATGCAAAGCTCTCTCCACCACCTTTGGCGAACTGTTTTGTCTGAAATGTGATGATTTTGTCTACGACCGTCGCATTGAGAAGGTGCGCGAGGAGCACCAGAATGCGCGACGACGCAAGCTCGGCCTGAGCCTAAAGCATCGGTGGAACCCGTGTCGAACAGAGGTGTGTTGATTGGTAGAGGTACTAGCCAGAACCCATTGAGAAATTAGTCTGCAAATTTTTCCGGGACACCTAACGAACTTCATTGGACAAAGAAGTAGAACAAAATGCCCGAAGTCGAATGGTTCCAGTAGTATATTTAGCCCCCTCCCCCCCCCTCCCTTAAAAATTGAACGATTTTTTTAACCTTTTCGAAAAAATTGAAGTAAAGAATCATTGCGACCGACTGATGTAGAATATTGTTAAGGTATTGATTATTTTATTCGTATTTTTTTTCGTTAGCTGAAATCCTGGATACGTCCCTGGCCCACACCTTCCATAAAATTTTTTTTAGCGCACTCGAATTTTCTCCACAGGTCAAATTGTGCAGACGCAGTTCTTTGTATGTACTCCAAATGAACGCGGGGACAAATCCGCGTGGACTACGCGGCCTAGTCAACTTGGGCAACACATGCTTTATGAACTGTATCTTATATTATTTTATTTGTTGACCGAAATGGGATTTGTTATTTGTCCTATTTCGCCGTACTTTGGGCTAATCAAGATTTTTGAATTTCATCTGAAAATTCCATTTACTAAAAAATAAAAAATGAATCCCGTTCGGTTTCGGTAGGAAAGACTCGATGAAAATGTTTATTTGGCTAAAACATCCAATTTATCCCATTTTATGTATCATCCAAACGCTGCTCCACATTCCAATGTTGCGCGACTACTTTCTTTCCGGTATTTTTGTTGCCCAAAAAATTGCAATTTAAAAATGTGTGTTGGCTTTAGAAGGCCTATACTATTTTTATTGTGTTTATCTTGGCGAATAAACATTATCAACTCCTAGACCAACACCACTGTTGCCGTTGTTCGGGTCCGTCCATCATTGCTAGCCGAGAGATGAACAACACGTGTTTGATGTGTGAACTGTCTCATGTTTTTCAGGCAGTGTTTTTTCTCATATATCATTCTTCAGGCCCGTAGCCAGGGAAGGGGAGAGGGGATGGGTTATCTTTTTTCCTCCAATGAAAAAAGTCGTTCAACCAATTTTCGACCAATCTCCCCCCCTGATTTATTTTTTTTCGGCTTCGGTTGCATTCCATCATTTGCCTGAGCTGTCCCATCATTTAATAATTTTTTTTAATCTAAAAATTTAAGGAATTTTACGGCAATCATGCCACTGATCCGTTCGTACCTAATCGAATGCTTCATTTGGTGTGGGCACACGCGAAACACTTGGCCGGCTATGAACAACATGATGCACATGAATTCCTCATTTCCGCACTGAACATTCTGCATCGGCATTCGGGAAGTGTGTGCAAAATCTGGACGGATGGAGTTTCTAACATTAACTTAAAATTTTTCCAGGCACTTCGATGAAACAAAATCCACACGAGTGCAAATGCATCATCGATCGACTATTCACTGGGTATTGTTGGATTTGAAGATTTTATGTGAACGACTTTAAATTGATCATTTTTGAACGTGTTTGGTCAACGATCAATTACTTACATTCCCTTTCCTCTATCCAACTTTCCTTTACCTCTCCCAATTTCAGTACCTCTCCCAATTTCAGGCATTTGCAGTCTGACCTGACCTGCACAAGGTGCCAACGCGTGTCAACAACGGTGGACCCCTATTGGGACATTTCGTTGGAGTTGCTCAATGGATGCCGTCGTCATCCATCATCCGCCTCCGTCGCCGGTGAGGCTGCTCGAATTGGCAGAAGCAAAACAACGGTGGCCGTTGCTGCTGCTGCGGCGGCGGGCACTGCTGCTGCACCAACCACAACGACAGCTGCTGCTGTTGGTGGCCCAGCAGCAACCTTAACAACAGTAAATTACAACAAAACATTGACGCCAGCCAACAGCGGAAGTGGTGCTGGATGCAGCAACAGCAGTGGTGAGGGAGAGCGGTCGCTGGACGAATGTTTGGAGAAGTGAGCGCGGTGATTGCTAGGGCATTTATTTGTTAATTGGTTTGGACTCTTTCCTCAATTAGCTATATAAAAATCTTCGTTTTTTTCGAGACGTGAAGTAGCAGCATTCTAAAATTAGTACTTTTTTATAATTCTATCTTGTAAATCTGAATCCATTTATTATACAGTTTCGTACGTCCTGAAAATCTCGGCCTCCACTCCAAAATCAAATGTGACAACTGCGGAACGTACGAAGTGCAGCACAAACAATTGACACTGCGCAAATTGCCTATTGTTGCTTGTTTCCATCTGAAGCGCTTTGAGCACATGAACGCTACAATGAAGCGCCAGAAGATCAAATATCCTGTTCGCTACCCGGAATTCATTGTGAGTTTGCATGTGGTTTTATATACGTCCACTATATTTTACAGGAGAACGACTTACACCAAAAAGCTACAATTATTGTATTATTTATTTTTTGCAACCAGGATTTGACACCGTATACCACCACTCATCGAAATGCAATTGCGTCAGGCGACCAACAAAACCTCCGGGAAGGCACATCCAGACGACATTTGACTTCCCTGACCAATCGGTCCATTTTGTTATAAGCGCACGTATATTTGAGTTCTTAATCCGTTGCCAGTTTAATATTTTTTTCGTTATCCATTCGTCTTTTTGAACCTCTTCCATTGATCAGATATTCTCTGTTTGCGGTTGTCAACCATAATGGATCCACAGAGAGTGGCCATTATTCCTGCTACATTCGTCACCAACATGATAACTGGTAGTGAGGAATTTAGGGACGCAACATTCATTTCGGTGTCGTTATTGTTCATTGACAGGTATAGCTGTAACGATCAGCGAATCACGCGTGAGCGGGTGGACAAAGTGTTGGCAAGCGAAGGGTACGTAATACGTATGCATTCAAGGGCTTGTCCACCGCCCCCCCCCCCCTTCCGAACCGAAAACATGAAATAGTTCCTGATTAAAATTAACAAATTGTATGAAAATGGAATATTCGGATATTTTCTTAACAAATTCCATCCGAAGGCGTCACCGTCGGATATACTCGTAATTATTGGTACGAGCAAAAAAAAGCCGCCGCCCAAAGGATCCATGAAACGTCGACTAGCCCCCGGAAACCCATGGTCTGGATACGCCCTTGGCTCAAACTACTTCCTCTAAGCTTAAGCCATTTCCACAATCTTGGTATCATTTGGAAGATTTGTGCTTAAAGCTTTGAATGTGCTTAAGCTAAATAGTTGACGCAGAGCTTTCAAATGATACCAAGATGGTAGAAAATGTGACCAAAAAGTATGGGAAAAAACTATGGCCTGCGGCATGGACGACTGACTATCCCAACTCCCGAATAAATAGCATAAAATAGAGGGGATTTCATTTTTTTCAGGTATTTGCTTTTCTATTGCAAAAGTTACATCGATTATGACTAACTCGTGACATCTTCTTTGTGTCTGAATGAAACGTGATATCAACTGGTTTTTGTTCTCTGCTGATATTACATTTAAATATACCTATGTAAAGTGACCATTTCTTATTTTGCTATTGGCTGTACAATTTTCGTTCTCATTAGGGCGCATGTAAATAAATAATCGTATTGACCCATGGAAAATTCGAATTTATTTGCTATCGGTTTCGAAGTGATCCATTAGAGTAGCGTAAGCACAAAATACGATGTTTGATTCGGGGATGGAACGGAGTTGATGGGACGAACAAATTGTAGAAATTAATACCTTGGCCACATATTGAGAAAAAAAGAATCACAAACAATATGAGGAAAAAATGAATGAAGTGGATGAAAGGGCACAATAAAAACTGTCGATAAATGGGGAAAATATTAAGTATTATAAAAATTAACTCGGCATTGGAAAAAGAGGAAAATTTTGGCAAAAAATAAGACCATCATGATCTAATCTTCAGCATTTTTCAGATTTCTCATTTCCAATAAGGTGAATGACCCAATATAAATGATTAACCCCAACTAACTATACATATATGTATCATAGACGAGACGAGGTAGGGAAAAAGGTGCCAGTCGATTTGATGGTCTTCTGGTGGCGAGTCAAGAAAAAAGGATTATTGCTGCTGTTACCAGATGCGGAAGTTCCATTGTTGTTGGTGGTGTTATTACTTGTTGCGACACCTCCATTCATCATCGGCGGCGGTTGTTCTGAAGCGAACCGGGACGGCAAATTAAGTTGATCACGAGGTCTAAAAACGGGAAAACAACTGCATAAAGGACATTCTGAAGCTTTGCATGATGAGATGGCTCAATCTACTCGAGTCTTATTATTCAGAAGTCTTGGGTCACAGCCTTTTCAGGGCAGGTCACAGACAAACGACTAATTTTTCAACTATTATTAAGTGAGTTTTTCGAACAAAATTGGCGCCTACCGAAGCGTCACAATAAGGTATGCTTATGGAAAAGTTCGACATTCAGACCGTTCGAACTTCGCTCTGGTAGCCGTTGGGGGGCGGGGGGGGGGGTGCAGTGTGAATTGACCTTCAACAGCAATACTCCCTATTTCTCACACAAATAGCATAATTTACCGAAGTTCATATTTACATCCGACGTAACAGGTGTTGTTGTCGTTGTTCCGATGAGCCAACAACGAGCTACCACCACCACCACTGTCCATCGTTGTCGATGTCCAGCCGCAGTTCGTCGACACTGTTGACGTGCCTTTAGTGCCACCGCTACTATTCGTATTGTTGTTGTTGTTACTGATGTTTTGTTCGTATCGTCCTTTCTGTTGTTGTTGGCATGATGCAGAGATGGCACTGTACTGTTTCTTCAACGATTTGCCGAAATTGTTCTGCGCTGACAGCTGTGTTGTGGTGGCCATTTGTGAAGCAAAACGTTGCGCTGTTGCTGAGGAGGAGGTGCTGCATTTGGTGAATGTCTTTTCACATTCTAACGGCTGGTATGGCTTCAGTCGTGAGGCAGCAGCACTGAGAAAAGAGTGGAGTGGTGCGCTGCAAAACGACCCCAGCCGAAATGCCCCAGCAAAAATTTTGGTCCTAACATTTTTTTAGTAGAACAATTTTTACAAATCTAGTATCAACCGAAAGGTTTAAATGTTCACAATAAAGTTCTAAAGTCAATTCAAGCCAAAACCCACGAAAAAAATCCGATTTTTCGCATTTGGAAAATAGTAACTTTTTTGAAGTCTATTTATTGGTCGATTAACTTCTGTTTAATCATTGCTATGTATATGCAATTATTTTTACTTGTTTTATTTAAAAAAATAATTTTTATACTTACGTTAAGTGTTTCCGATGTAAATGGACACGAGAAGGTGTTGAGAGTGGTTGCAAATTGTGCCGTCTTGAAGTGGAGGAGACAGACACATTCTGTATCTAATAATTGAAAAACAATCAATGGGCAAATTTATGTTTTTTAAAATCTTAAGGTTTAATTCAAAACCCAGTCAATTATTTGCAAAGCCGTGATCAACGATTCATTGCGGGAGGGGGGGGGGGCTTCTATTAGCGGAAACACGATAGCAGTCTTGTTTCTAGCCCTACATCCATCCCAATAAAACTTAACCGTAAAATCAATAATATTTAAGATAAGGTTCGCTTTATAGTGTATTAACCAACTGCAAAGTTTGGCACGCCATATTCGGCACTCGGACTCATTTCGCAAAAAATAATTAAGAACCCAGGGCTGCTCTATCCACCCACAAAGTTTCACTCCGAAGTCCCACGGACACCTGAGAACCTTCCTTTGTAAGTTATTGTTAAAACAGAATTTATTAGTAAAAACATCCATTACCGGAAGTTTGTTGATAACTGCAATTGGGTTCTTCCGTTGTTGCGGATGTTCCTGTCGCTGTTGCTGAACACCGTCACCACATCGATTGTTAATGTCCATAATGTGTCGCCCATTCGGTTTTTTTGGCGACGTAGCAGTGGCAGATGATAGCAACATTGTGTGGTGGTGTGTGCCAATGTTTGAATTGACTAAAGGTGTGAGAGAGATTTCCAACCTTTAAAACTGAAGCTGCCCTCAGGCAATAGCTAGGTTGGATAAACGGCAAAAAAAAAATCAGTTATTTATGCAATCTTGAAGAATGCTTCGAGGGCGGGGTAGAAACAGAGTGGCCGGAACAGGACAAAACACAGCCGGCCGAAACACAGCCGGCCGAAACACAGCCGAGACATAACACAATCGATGCATAAATAATAAAAAAAAATCGACCGAAGTCAAAATATTATCAAAAAATTTAACAAATCATTTCGATTCTAGCCGGTACTCTAAACGCAAATACGACATCAATTTCGCCCAATTCCGAACCCAAATTCGTACAAAAAAAAAGTCGAAATGCGACTTTTCATAAAATTATTTTCAACTTTTTGTTCTCCGGCGAACAAAATGAACCAAGTTATGACACTTCAAAGTTGGACTTAAAGTTATTACACGCAACCTGAGCAACACGGAGCGAGCGAGCGGCGCCCCACCTACTGGCCGCCGTAGTCGAGTGTGCGCTGGTTTTTAGCGCAATAGTTTGAGTCATCATTAGCATAGCGCCGAAAAATGGAAATTCAAAAATTAATAATTTTAGATTTATCCCGGCTGTGTTTCGGCCGGCTGTGTTATGTCTCGGCTGTGTTTCGGCGGCTGTGTTTTGGGGTGTACCGCAGAGTGGCATAGCCTTCTCCAAATAAGGCATGTTTATACGGAGAAACCCACTTTTGACAAATGCGGGCGCTTGACCACCAATGGAAGAGCTGAGTTTCAACTGCTTAATTGGCGTTGTTGCTGATGAAGCGTGACCATTGATACTGTTGTTTTTGTTCGACAGCGTCTCCCCTTCCAATGCTGTTGGTTGTTCAGCAACAAATGCCGAGACAGACGGTGGTGCAATGAATTTTGCTGATGGTCCAGCGGTGCTGCTGCTGTAATGTCCATTTTGCTGTTGGCGAAGCTGAACACGTGCCTTGATTTCGCACAATCGGTCGCCTTGGCTTTGCCCGGCCAGATTTAGTGCCGTCTAAACAGTCCAAAAAAGTCGGATGTTGTTACGACTTATTTAGATATCAAACCCAAATTGGTTGGAACCCAATCTTATTTGAACAATTAAATAAAATCATTATTTGAACAATTAAATGTTCGGACAACATCATTTTTCCCGCGCACCTGTTGCCCCGTGACAACGGTTTCCCCTGTGTCGCCAACAACAACGCTTTCTTCTGCCAGTGTGTTGTTCATTTGTCTCGCTGCCATATTTGACCAAACGCTCTGCTGGGTACTGCCACTGCTCACTATCCCATTTGGTTTGGTCATTTTTTGTCCACATTCATCCAACTTGTCGTTCTCCTCATCCTCTTCAGACTCAATTCCAGTAAATCTAATGATGGTAAACAAGTTTTTTTTTAAATTTAATTTTCGCCTTGCCTGGTTGAGTTGCACTTGGCTTTGCCCAGTTTCCAACACCATGCTTGTTTCTCGATCAAAAACTGTTGTTGAGGACCTTTTTTAGAAAGAATTGAAGTGTATGGACTGTCTTTCTTTTTTTCGACTTGTACCTACCGATCACCGAGCCAGGGCGGCACACCCGAAGCCAGCCCTAAAAATAAACATGTAATCTTTCTTCATCCTCTTGTACTATGACTTTCCGAAAAATATTCTTACAATAAAATTTGGTATCCCTGGGTGCCAATCTTGAGATCAGCAAGGGGTCACCTTTAAAGCGGCGATTAGGAAGGACATAGAGGGGTATTTTGAAGTAAGAAAGTAAGGCACTCGTTAGCTCATTACACCACAAACCATGCATTGAGGGGCTGTTAGCCGGAAGTGCTTCATCATCCAACAAGCAATCATGCATCCCGTACGGCCAAGCCCAGCCTTTTAAAGAGAACGCAATGGAAATTTAGTAAGTAGCAAAGAGTAGATGTCAGGCCCGTAACGCAGAGATTTAAGGGGGCTATTTACAAAAAATTTTTATCTTCTAATCCATAAACCTTAAGGACGTTTTTTTTTTGCCCGCGCGAACCATTACCCAGGCCCAAATTCTGGATACTCCTCCCCCCATGCACTGACTTTACAATGCACCGCAATTGCCCCCTTGGTCGAATCGACGATTTCCAAAAATCGGAGCACAATTTGCTCATTGGGAGTGGAACCATCGATGAAGAACAGGTCATGATGCGCAAAGCCAGTGTCAGTGAACCTTGGATTCATAAGAAAATGGATTCTCACAACAAAGAATTGATTGAAAAAAAAATATTCTAACATCCTTTTAACAAAGGAGCACACCTTTTCGCGTCATAAATTTTCTTGTTCAGTCGGACAATTGTGGTCACATTATGTGCACGGAAATAGTCAAAGTACACTTCGGGCGAGTGGTAGGGGTAACCTGCAGAAAAGGAAAAAACACACCGTTCCTCTCTTATGTCATGAATAAATTTGTTGACAGAGTTTTTATTATGTTTTATAGCATATTTCTGCATTATTAAAAAAACGATGACCTGGTGCCTAAATGTCTATGCTAATTTGCAATGCTAAAACCAGTCGAAGACATTGGAAAAATTTTTCCAATTAATACTCTCATTTCCCTCGCCTAAAAAATGCCACACACTGACCATTATCTATGTATGATCGATCGTGGGGCCCGCAAAAGCTGAGAAGTTTGCCAGGCACAATCCAATTCAGATCTCCATTCTCCACCCGCTCAAAATGTTCATATTCATCGGCATCAAATCGCGAAAAGTCCAACCATTTAAACTTTTGTGCTTTCTCGATGGACTGAAATTAAAAAGAATATTAAAGGATCTGGATTCAAATCAAAGGGTGTAAATTCTGCCATAAAATGTTGTTTTGGACAGATTTAAAAGGGGGCCAAATTTTGTATCCTTATCAAACACAACATGATTCGCGCCCGGATGCATCGAAAAACTCGATTACCTTAATGACGTGCTGCACATGCAACAAATAAGACGGAGGACCAAGCGCCGCGTCGCGAAATCCGACGAACGGCGGCGGCTCAGCGCATTGGAGCCGAAGATAGGCTTGTTCCGTGGTCAAATTGTGATAGATGATCTTTTTGTGGGTAATGGGAGTGTAAGACCTGGGGACCAATAATAGCAAAACCATGTAAGAGGCGATCAGAAAAACGGCATTCACTCGACACTTTGGGCTTAAATGAAAAAAAGTTATTAAGCGACTAGAGTTCAATTAAAAGATGTTTTTACTAGTATTTCCGTAGAAGCAAGGTTGGCTTTAATGGTGTGATTCGTAGGAAATGAGTGGATGCAATAAATGCAGGCCCGTATTCAGGGGGGGGGGGGTATTTTCGAAAGCTTTATAGGCTTAGATAAAAAAAAAGAGAAGTTAAGCTATTTAATAACTAAAAAAATATTTTAAATAAGCCATGTAATGTAAATTTAACTTGCTCCAGAATTTTTTTAATACAAATAAAGCTGGGGCATCATACTCGGCATTTGTGTAGAGAAAAATCCGTTTCTTTTGTTGAGATTGACCAGTTTTGTTGTTGTATTGCAGCACCAGTGTGTGTAGGAACTGACAGAACCGGTAAAGTACTGCCAGATTCAACGGACCAAAATCGTCGTAGAAGGCATCTGTATGAACATAAAACGGTACCGCAGATTTTCAAAAAAAATTCCTTTATTTAAAAAGTTAACGAAGCTATTTTGTCCGTTGCAAAAATTGGTGGGTGGTTGCCTTATAGGTATGACAGTTTTGGAGGGAGGGCAGGCAGGGATGTATCCAGGATTTGTGTCTTGGGGGAGGGGGTATTTGGCTGGGAAAAACTTTTCTTGGCAGTGGCGCCCTGCCGAAGTGCAAGATTTGGATTTTATTATGTTTTTTTTTTTGTGTCTGGCATGGATCCGAAAAAACTGCCTTCCAAAATTTCAAGGCAACTGCGGTATTCCCCACACATTATTCATTCACCATAGTGCACATGGCTGTCAATGTCAACATAAATGGTCTTTGCGTTGTTTTTAGGCACATTGTTATTGTCGGTATTGCCGTCGGCGGTGAAGGAAGTGAAATAAAGGCATCCTGGGATAATTTGCGCAATGGGAAAGGCGGTGGTGGTGGTGGCACATGGCGGATTTTTGGAGGGGTGGCTGAGCAGCGTCATCCTCCCCTGGCCGACAACGCGCATCCAAAAGGAAGGCGCTGAAATAAAAATGTACAAAAAAGGAAGAAAAGTAAAGGTATAATAAAAAAAAATTAATAATTCAAGGAATTTAATAAAACTTCAGATTAGGGGTGTACTTTAGAATTGGCCCCGCAAAAAAACCACCCAAAACAAGTTCCAATCAATCTCTACTGACCTCTAACCACCCTAAAAAATACTCCCGA
>JAKKIK010002426.1:0-11244 GCA_024500135.1 Heterodera carotae
ATCAAGTACTTGATAAAAAATCATAGATAAAAATCATTGATTTTCAAAATCCGAGTTCAGATTCGTGCTCAGCGTAATTTTTAAGCCTAGAAAAACTACCTTAAGTATTTTTAAAATTTTTTTCGTCGGGACACCAATCGCACAAGATTGCCCCTTATTTAATTCTGTTTGTTGGCTAATTCCAAACCACGGACTCAAATTCGTGTCAAAAATTGAAAACTCAAAAATTAAAAAATGCAAATCTGGAAAAAGTCATAAAACAAGTTTTATATGGGTCCCATCTTTCGTCAAATGAATGACGGCTCATCAAATGGATGACGGCATCATTTACGAACTTTATCCTTCCTTGCATTATTTAGTTATATTTGTTTTGGTTTATAAAATAGTTCACATATAAGTTTAAAAATTTTATACTTTTATTTTATTTCAATTTTGATATTTTAATTTTTTTCTATTTTAATGTGTTAATTCTTTTTAGGTGATTATATTTTGTATTTTATCTATTTTATATAAACTTAATTCTTTCCCTTCATGCAATTCCATGAGGTTGGCCGGCGAATTCTTTATTTTTTCAACACTTCTCTAATACTTTATGTAAATATCAATATTCGCTCTACAATTTTTTGTTGCATAGTGACAAACATTCATTAATTTCTTTAAAAAAGAGTTGGGTTCTAATGTGTATTTAGGCTTAAGAAGAAAATTTATTTGCGTTTAATTTTTTTCATCTTTAAGTTTTTTTTACAATTTTCTTAAATTTATATATCCTTTTTTATGGCCATATAAATATCTTCTTTTTTATAAGTTTTTATTATATTTACATGGCAGATGACTATTATAGAATATTTATCTTTAGCTTTTTTATACTTCCTAAAATATTTACTTCATCTTGTCAAATACTTGACGTAAGTATGTACAGTATTGTGCCTCGTGTGCTTACATATCAATATTCGTTATTAAATTTTTATTCTATTTAGTACATAAGCATTTTTCCTTTCTCAATAAGATGAAGAATAAAAAATTGGACGATTGATTGTTAATCTTTTAAGCTCTATACTTTTTTTTCTTGAACACAATTGCTTTGCACAACAGATAATGTATTCGATTATCTTTTATTAGCATAAAAAGGATAGATATTTTAATACGTTTGAAGAAGACGATTTCGTCTTTTTGCTGCCCGGGCATCTAATCGGATTTTTTTTTATCTAAAATAAAAGATTGACAAGGCAGCACAAAAATGAACCACTGAAGTAATGCAAACGACCATAAATAAAATGCAGCGAACCACATTTTCGTCCGACGTTCGCAATTAATTACCTCATATATATAAAATGGCATTCTAAATAAATATTTTTAAGCTAATGAAATAATTATGTAAAATACATTTACAATTATAAATTATATGAAGATAAAAGCAATCAATTATTGCACACAAATTAAAAGCACTCTTTTTTGTTGTCATGAAAAAACCACTAAATTCAAATATAAAAAATGAAGTGAAGGATTAAATAAGCAGATTAATAAAAGTTAAGAATAAATTTTAAATTTTTAAATAACTAAAACTGAGATCAAAAAGTTCTACCTGGTTAAAAAACCAATAAAATTTAATCCATTTACAAACACGAGTAAATTTAATCTCTTTTTATTTTTCTAAAATTGATTAAGTTTTTTTCTAAACGATAAATAAAAGAAAGAAAGCAGTTCAAGCGACTTTAGACAAGGTTATTTATTTTCTATAATAAAAAGATTCAAGATAATGCTCAAAAGTAAAAATTAAAATATACTAATTATTCTCAAATTGAATTTTTCAGTTAAGTCTTAAATTTAATAGCGCGCAAGATTCGTTTCTTTAACTTTTCATTTATTTCAAATATTTTTTCTTTTTAAAATAAATAACTTAATATATTTATTATACTTAAATTGTTTAAAATTTTAATATCTAAATGTTTCCTCATAAATTTTTTCGTAAAGAGATAAAGCAATAGCAGAACATAATCCAATTCAATTAATAAATTAGTTAAGATTAAAATACCTATTAAATTTATTAGATTATCTTTTTAAGTTTAGGATTAGATTAATTTAGCATGTGATATTATACTTTAATAAGCACCATTATAACTCATTTCACACGAACACATCCGATCTTGATGAAATTTTTCTTAGTGTGCATTTAGATAACTAAAAAAAAATTTTTAATATATGCTTTTGATGAAATAAATATGGATTAATCCCTATCTGACATTTTGACAGAGTGAAATAATAAATGATGAGTGTTTATGTCAGCGTATATTCATTTATTGTTTTCTGATTAATTTCTTCTGGTTTTCAGTCCAAAGAGGTAAGTTATCTTGTTAAATTATTTCAGGCATTTTGTTTAAACTTCAAAACTTAGTAGCTGTTAAATCGCACATTATATTTTAATGTTATCGAAATTTAATTTCAAATAAAATATTTTATAATTTACAATTCTTTAGATTCCGCCAAAATGCGTTTATGCAATTACAAGTCGTGAGGCGATTCTTCTTTTTTTGACAACGTTGGCCGCGGGCAAGATTTGTGATGTAAGAAAGGATAGATTTTGTAGTAAATTTTTGAATTTGAATTTTGTTTTTTTTAACACCATAAACATTTAGTTGTATTTATTATATTTTTTCCATACCATAAATTATTAAGAAATAAAACTTCAGTTAAGCTAATTTAGTGATAAAAAATATTTTATTTGCTATTCTTTAATAAATTTTAGGAATAAAAGGTAAATTGAGACTACGCTAAAAATAGCATAAGAGAATCATTTAAATTTTAGAAGAAACCTAGAAAAAATTTTAGTTGCATAAATTATATCCCTTACATTTCGGTTATAGATTTATTTACCTTTATTAAAAAAATCAAATCAGATATAATAATAAATCTTTTGAAATAAAATATATTGCTTTTCAATTAAATAAAATAATGTTTCTTTGAAAATTCGATATTCAAGTGAAGTGATGGCAAATTTTAATTAGCATCATTGCATAAATTGTATCCATTACATATTGATTTAAGGATTTTCTTTTTCTTTATAATTCACATTAATTAAGATTATTGAAATTATTCTGGATTTTCGTTTTTGTTTAAATAAATTTAAATTCTTGAAAATTAGATTATTCCATTTAGGTAGTGCTAATTTTACTGAACATCATAATTCCTTTTGGTATATTCTTTCATTACATTTCTTTATTGATGCAAGCTGATAATAGTTAATGTGAACATGAATTAAAAGCTTAATGACATTATATAAAAAACTAGTTATTGTTCTAATGTTATCCAAATTTTTTATTTTTTATTGGTGGATTACTGTAATTTAAATTTATTAATTTTTGAATTAAGAATGTTTAGGTTTTTAAAAATAGTTTTTAAAAATCAAATGTATTTCTCTAAATACATTATGTTATGTTTGATTTTTAAGGGTTAATTATACTTTGTTAAGCTAAAATTATTATTTTATTTATTATAAAGTCCCATCACACGAGACTAAACGAGCTGAAAAGGCAGGCTGTATTGCGCCGGCAGCATTTTTCTCTTTGACATTTTTCTTGAATGGTTAAAAAATTATAAATATTTTTTACATTATTAATATTAATTAAAAAGTCTTTTTTATTGGTCTTTTCTTTTTGTTTATATGTTTAGTGTTTGTTGTGTGAAATAGATATAGGTTTAAGAAGTAGGTCCAAAAGAGTTATTAAATGTTCTCGATAGTTTTTTTAATTCAATAAAAATAAAAATCAGCTTATTTTTAATTTTTAAAACCAATATTGCTATAACTTGAAACTTCCGTATGTGAATTTCGTCGTCTAAGAAAGGCATATCTTGGTGCTGCGTGTTTGTATAGGCCAAAGATAATTTAAGGCTCGGTTGTTCTTGTCTAGCTGATATGAATAATAAAAGAATTTATTACAGATAATATTTTTCGTTTTTTTAATAATTAAAGAGTCTTTTTCTTAAAATTTGATAGACAAAATTGTTTATTTGGCTCATATTAATGGGCCCTTGCGAATTTTTTGAATAGGAGTGAGGCATTAATATATTGTAATATAAAATGCATTCTTCCTTCTTTTTATGATTTAATTCACTGTAAGATTTTGGTTTTATTCGTTTATTTACGCAAATTAAATGGAATGGCATCGAATTCAAATTCTCATGTAACATTGATAATTTTTTAGTATTCTGATCATTTGTTTAATTACATTAAAGGGATCTATCTTTTCTTAGTTAGCATAAGCGAGTTGGAATAATTCTTACCCGAATATTAACAAACTAATTTTTACATCTTAATTGGCAATTATACATTTAATTACCAATGGACTTTTTTCTTAAAATACATGATAAGCGTGAGCGTGTTGAATTTAACTTATTTTTCACCAGTGATTTACTTAAACCTCGATGACTTTTGTTAACTTATTTTAATAAGCGTATTTTAAATGGTTTTTTTTACGATTATCCAATTTGGTTCAGATTATTTTCTTATTCATTTCCTTTGAATTTTGTTAATAATAAACGTATGAACCTGAATACACAATTCCAGTTGTTGTTGCATGATGATGTTTCATTTTTGGCAACAGTAATATCTAATCGTAATTGAATAAATTAAAATTTGTTAAGTTTTTAATTTGATAACAGAATTAGTTTTCCTATTTATTTTACGTTACATGTCCAAAGATTTTTTTATTGTTTATCTTTTTTAACCTAATGACGAATGAGTTAATTTGTACACTTGTCCATAATTGTCCGCCTTGCCGCAGAAGGCGTTGCGTGTTTCGATTTTGATATGAAATTGAGTAAAATTTTTAAATAAATATACTTTTTACAAACCAAAAAGCAAATTTGTAGATGTTCATTCATTCAATTAGTATTAGTATCACGAGCCACTTCTACGCGGGGTTAGTAAAATTGATTTGTTTGTTCTCGTCGGCAAGTAATTCTTTTATGGCATATGTAACTGCGCCGCCATCACCCGCACCGGCGACGCCGGCTCCCTGAAAATCCGAATCTGGAAAATCCGACTCTGGAAAATCCGACTCCGGAAAATCCGACTCAAGCGGAAAATCCGACACCAACGGAAAATCCGACACAAGCAGAAATTCCGACTCCAGGAAAATCCGACCCCCGGAAAATCCGACTCCACACTAGGGTTTTTAAAAACAAAGTCGGATTTTCCGGCTCCCGCGACGCCGGCAGCTAATAATTTTCCATGGACATGTATCGAGTTTATATTTTATTTTCGATTTTATTTATTCGTATTAAGTTGATTCAAAGGAATTTCTTAAAATTAATTCTTTATTTTTGGTGCAAGTGTGTGAGAAGTCCGAATAGTGCAAGTGTGGGCAAAGTCCGATTTGAAAGAATTCATGGAAAAATGCTCAATAATGCATTTTTCTTTCTATTTACATTTTTATTATATTATATTTTACTCTTGATTTTTATTTAATTAACATTTTTAATTTTTTTTCTCGTTACAATAGTTAATTTTGACAAATAAGTTTTACTGTGCGTATGCTTATGTTCACTCCTTTAGCCAGATAAAAAATAAAAGATTTTATTTTCTATAATAATTTAATAAATATTTTTTAATTTAAAAATGTTATTAAATAAAAATCAAGAGTAAAATATAATATAATAAAAATGTAAATAGGAAAAAAAATACATTATTGAGCATTTTTCCATGAATACTTTCAAAATGATACCGATTTAATATCATTTATTTAAAATATAAAATAAATAATGATTTATTAATATTATACTGAAACGGCCCTTCCTCCGAAAAGCCCACTTGCACTGTTCGGACTTCGTCCCAGCACCTTTGTAACTTTCTCTTCACGGGATTGTCTGGGGGAAAATTTTCAAAAGCCATATTTCGCGCATTCATAAATTACATTTCAACCACAAGATTTTTGATTCTTACAGTCATGGTCATATGTTTAACACACCCCAATAAAATTTACCAAAATTTTAAAAGATGACCCATATAATCTCTCAACAAAAAGCAAATGATAAGTGCATTACACCATTCGATAGCTTATTAAATGGGCTTTCTAACGATACCAAAAAAGTGTAAATTCATTTACTTAAACGGATATTCGATCAGGCAAATTGCACCATACCCTTATTTTTGGGTGGTCATATGTTTAACACGGGTCACGTAACTTTTTTTATAAACGAAGAAAAATCTGAAAAAATTCTTGATAATACTACTTTTGATACTGACCAAAAAAGCTAATTGCCCAAAGTTGATCAGACGTCTCCTTCATGGTGAATTGAAAACCCTAATTTGGCTGGAAAACGGGAAAATTTTCAAAAAAAATTTTCCAGGCCCTCCCGAATTTTTTCCAGAAATGTCCCCGTTTTTGGCTGTGTTTTGGGGGTTCCGGATCTCCATGAAGGAGAAGTCTGATCAACTTGGGGCAATTATCTTTTCTGATCAGTATCAAAAGTTACATTATCATGAATTTTCTCAGATTTTTGGTCCCACAAAATATTGAATTATTCATTGATAAAGTGACCCGTGTTAAACATATGACCACCCAAAATTAGGGGTGGTTACAGTTTGTCTGCTCGCATATCGGCCAAAGAGAATTAATTGACATATATTTGGTATCATTCGATAACCCATTGAATAAGCTATCGATTGGTATAACAAATCCAACATCCGCTGTTAGTAAAAAAAGGAACGGTTAAATTAATGAAATTTTTATGAAATTTTTTGGGGTGTGTTAAACATATGACCATGACTGTATAATAACGAGGCAATATTTTATTTTTCATGTTGATATGATAAAAAACCGATACATTAAAAAAAGTAAACAGAAGGAACGAAAATTTAATATAACTTTTTCAATAAATTATTTATTAAAAGAGACTAAAGTTGACCTTCTCGTTCATATTCTAACACCCATATTTGGTCGCTTCGGCGCACCACGGAAAAAAGTGGTTGCTGACTGTTGATGTACAAGATTTTGCGTAAAGTCAGAGAAAGTGTCATTTGGATAGAAGAGAGAAAAGGGTGAATAGAGAAAGAAAGGCATATTTTTAAAGATAACAATGCAACAAAGAGAAGAGTAGTGAGAGAAAAAGCGCTTGGGGTCAAAGAACACTCTAGAATCTCATTTTCTTTTGCCTGACTCTCTTTTTTTTCTCTCTCTGCTGAACTTAACCAACCAACCAATCGAAATTTATTGAGCAAATAGGTGCTGCCGAGCCTTTTATTTAATTGCATTAAATCGTAAGCAAATTTTATCCATTTCATGGGCTTAATATGTGGATAAAATCCGTGATTATTTTTAAAATATGCCGTTATGTATTCTTTATTAACTTTTTTTTCTCATTTTGGCTACTATTTCTGCAAGTTGACACAACGCGCAGAGCAGGATGCATTTTGCAAAAAAAAATAAAATTATGACGGTAAAATATGAAAAAAAAATTGTTTGTAAAGCAATAATAATTTAGCAATAAATTAATGGAAAAATGCATTTTTAAGTAAAAATTTATTTAAGAAAAAAACAACTATAACAAATGTAAACAACCTATTGAGTAGATGGACAAATTTAGCTGAAGGAAGGAATTCATTGTTTAATTGCCTTAGTTATGAAAATTTTAATGGAATAGCGAGAATAAAAATAATGAGCTTTAATAATTTTAAACGTTAAAAAATAAATAATATTTGGCATGAGGCGGGCAGCAGAATCAAATGTTAAAGTCAATTTTGTAAGCTGATAATTTAAATTTGAAAAATTAAAAATAATTAAAATAAAATTAAGAACTAGCGTTTTTATTGTCAAAATGTTAAACTGAGAAAAATAAATTTAACAAATAATTAACGTTAAAGAATTTTTACTAAAAAAATTACAATCAAAAAGCATATCCAACAATCTAAACTGTCAATGCCATTCTATGTATAATGATTGGGCTTTAAATGTTTAATGACTAATACTCATATATAATAATATTTCACTTATATTTGCCAAACAATTTAAAACAATAATTTATTTTTCCAATAAAATTAAATTATTAAAGTCCCAGGGAGACTTAACAAGTGATATTCCATAAATAAATTTATCCAAAGAAACGAAAAACTTTTAAATTAAAATTCTTTTATAAATACTTATAATCAACGTCGGAAATTAACAGCAACTCTTTTTTTATTCAAAAAATAAGAGTTTCTTATCAAAACAGTTAAACCAGCAAATAAGTTATGTAATATGAATCTTCACAAAAATTATTTACCTATTAGAAATATATTGTCAAATAATCTTTTTGTCATTTCGTTAAATATATCTGTAAAAGAAAATACAAAAAATAAATTTTAAGAGTTAAATTAGAACTATAAATCGTAAAATATTATCTAAACGAATATATGAGATATTTTTAAAATTCATGAAAAATCTGAAAGCAAAGGAAAATTTTTTTATTAAAAAGTCGATATAAGAAATAAAGAATTTAATACACGTTATTATGTTTGATCGTACTTATGTAGTTACTCAAGAGCCATTAAAATTAGTATTGATGCAGAGATTTTTGACTCACTCAATTTGATTTGACTTTTGCTTCAATGAACCACAACAATAATAAATTCTCAAAAGCTTAACGGAGGCAATGTATTAAGACATCAAACAATGACAAAGATTTTAAAATGGCAGTGCATTAAAAATAAAAAGTGATCTAAGAGTTGATTGATGTTTGAAAATTTTGATAATAAAAAAATTAGTAGAATAAAAAACTTAACATGATGATTAAAATTTAAATAAAAGAAAAGTTGTGTATAAACACCAATTGACGGTAAAAATGCATTAAAACAAGATAGCATTTGTTTATTTTCGAACTACCTCCAAGTGAAAATACTTAAAAAAACTATATTAAATACAGCTCATTAGAATTACTAAATATTAGTCTTGAAATTTAAAAAACACACCGATTTCAATTATGATAAATCGACGAATTTATTAACATAATACCAAAATTTATAATTATTGTTCAAAAATGGTAGTGCATTAGCAAAAATGGTAATCTAAGAGTTTATGAAATGCTCAAAAACTTTAAATACCTAAAAATAAATTTAATAAAATAAAAAAAACATTATTCCCTTAACGGAATACATCCATCCATCGTATCTCTATTTGAATTAAAAAAGCAAAAGTGATTTTTTTAAACATTCAAAATTGGAGCCTAACTGATTAATACAATAATTGACTACAACAGACAATTTAAATTAAATTATCGCGCAATCCGTCAAGCTATTAAAAAGTTTTTTTAAACTAAAATATTAGATAAAAATGCCTGCTAAAAACGGAATTAATTATTGCACTATTGATGTACGTCGATTGATTTCTTCACTTTTTACACGAAAAACTACTAGTTTTTCATCCATGTCACTTATATGATAAATACCGTCGCATCTTACTAAAAATTATCAGAAAAGTCATATAAAATAAATAATTATTAATTTTATCTGACAAATAAGAACAGACTTATGAAGCGCCGAAGCACAAATTTATAATAAATTAACTAACCAAACAAACGCAAATATATATAAAGGAATAGCAAAATTGTAAAAAAAAATTTAATTTCTTAGTTTGAATAAACATTATCCAAAATATCAAAATCTATTTAAATTATAAAAATTAATCACAATTAATAAATAATATACCAATAACTGAAAAGTTTTGTTTATTTTCTAACTAATTATTTTTACTTCCTTAAGGAAAACAGCTAATTTTAGTGAAATAGAAAATGATACTTTGACCATTTGCCAGAATGTGTGAGACGTATATAATCACAAAGAAATTTTTGCATAAAGTTTGTAGATTTATTTATGATAACAAAATTATATTTTATGAAGCTCAAAGCGCTTGATATGAAAACTGCTTTATATTTAGCGAAAAAGCACCTCCCATTTCTGTACAAAAATCAAATAAAGACTCGAAAAAAGTAAAATTTGCTTTAAAAGAAATTGATTAATTTTGCAAAGGTGTAAAAAAGGCAAAGAAGGTTCAATGCCTTATTTTATCACGACTGACTCATGAAAATAGGAAAAAAAATAAAAAGTTTTGTGAGAGAGATATAGAGAGAGATAGTGAATAAAACGCAAAGCGCTTAATATGAAAACTAAATAAAAACTTTATATTTAGATTCAAATTTTCCAAACACTATGCTTCCTTACCAATTTATTTTGAATAATATTTAAATAAAAAATATAAAAATGCCATCCAAAAAAGGAATTAATTATCGTACGGTTTTCAGGTGACCGTATTTGAAATAAGGCGAACGAATCTCCAGTGACCATTTTATAATGGCTCTGGGAAATAGAAAATTATCAGTTTATAGGCTTGATAAATACTAAGTATATTTAAGTTTAACTTTTTATTTTAATTCGAGTATATCAAGATTTTCACCACAACCCCCCATTTACTGTAATGAGTCCGGGTCTGTTGAATCTTTCTCGTCAATTTCACTTTTTAATTTTTATATGTGTACGGGTTTTTTATTATTACTTAATTAATCTTATTTTATACAAAGATATCACAAAGATTTTATGTATACTATTTATTTTTGTTTTTTGTAACCGTATTATCTGTAATAATTAAAAGATTATTATTGATAATTTTTTTTGTATGCTATTTAATGTTCTCATATTTATCAGGTTTTCATAACTCATTTTTATTTTGGCCACTCTTATATGTATAAAGGAGACTTGTGATAAGACCTTAAATGCGTGTTAATTTCTTTTACTAGAATTTAAAGTTTTTTTTGGAATTTTATTTGGATTATCATTGATTATACTTTTAAGAGGTCCATTTTGCCATTATCCTGGTTGATAACTCCACCTTTCTATTAGTTCGTTGATGGTATTGTGTCGACATATTATGTATGATCAAGTCCATAAATTTTATATCGAATATTTGGGACGCGACTTTTTTCCTGATTTGTGATTACCATTTCTTGAACCCCATGTTGGTGTACAAGCATTTCCACAAATGCTTCTGACATAGTATATGCTTTTTGGTCTGGAATTACTGCAAATTTTTTGCTTTTATGAAAGAATCACAAGTTCAATCATCAATTTTATATCTTCCTGCATTTCAATTTCCGGGTTCGCAATTGCAAAAATAGTCTTTTTTGAAATTATTGATCTGTCTTCTCTGTTGTATTGTTTTTTTACGTATATAAAAATGAGTTGTAAAACAAACAAATAATTTATAAACACACAGAAAACAT
>JAKKIK010002427.1:0-11239 GCA_024500135.1 Heterodera carotae
AGGAGGGATTTGGGACCTGACCATATTGAAATACACTCGCCAGGGGGTTAGGTCCATAAATGGTCCCTGACGAGGAGACAGTGGCTCACAGATGAATCAATACACAAAAGGACAGCACAGGACAAGACAAATGGCTCACAGATGGCAAAAAAGGACAAAGGACAGCACAAGACGATACTAATGGCACTCGCCGAAGCGAGGAGACAGTGGCTCACAGATGAACAACCCTTTTACCCTGCCCACTTTGAAATGCACTCGCCGGAGCGAGGAGACAGTGGCTCACAGATGAATCAATACACAAAAGGACAGCATAGGACGAGACAAATGGCTCACATATGGCAAAAATGGACAAAGGACAGCATAAGACGATACTAATGGCACTCGCCAGGGCGAGGAGACAGTGGCTCACAGATGAACAACCCTTTTATGGTTAAAGGCCAGCCCGGGACGCGCGCAAAAAAATTTGTTAAGTTAACGAAAAAGATTTTAAATTTTTTGCAAGTAAATTATTTTAATCAAATTGGAGGCCGGATGCAACAATATTTTTAATTTTGGGGTTCCCTTCTTCGTCAAGAGGCTTATTTGGTGCATAAATTTTAATCCCGTCACAACTGGTCACCCGGGATAGAGCTGTATAAAGTTGACCGTGCGAAAAGGGTTCCTCAGTAAAATCGATACCCAAGCGATCACATGTTTGCCCTTGGGCTTTAATAATCGTCATGGTAAATGCAATGCGCACGGGAAATTGAAAGCGTTCAAAATTTACACCACCGGGACGTTTGTCTTTAAAAGTACTTCTGTAACGTGGAATGCCAAGCGTAATACCACTTCGTGAGGCACCGCCCGTAATAGCTTCGGCTTCAATTAAATTTGGAGAAAGTTTTTTGACAATTAATCGCGTGCCATTACAGAGACCCTTGCTCGTGTTCAAGTTTATGAGCAAAACAATTATTGAGCCTATTTTTAATTTTAAGTGGTGGTGTGGCATTCCAAGAGGGTTAAGCAAATTTAATTGCGTGACATCATAATCGGCTGCATTAACTGCAAGAGGGTTTTCTTCGCAAGGAGAATCAACGGAAAAATAGTCAACATAATCATCCTTAAACTTTTCCAAAATGAGAGAATTATTTAGGTCAACAATTCTGTTTGTTGTGGCTAAAAGCAGCCTTTTGAGGAGCTGATTGCTTGGGATGGCAAAACCCTTGTCGAATACCCAATCTATTAATTCTTCACGTGAATTCACAAGCATTTGAGATGGGATCGAAACAGTGTCACCGTCCATTCCTGTGCCCACTTTGTCAAGCCATTTCAAAAAATCTTTCTCATTGGGATTTACTCGCATGCTTTCAGTCAATTTAAATTTAGAAAATAAGTGATAAAGATGGGATGACTGTATACAGGTAGCAATTTGCGCTGCGGAGCCAGCAGACTCAATTACAACGGGAAGAGATTGTTTCCAGTCGCCGGAAATTATAACACATTTACCCCCAAATGGAAGGTGCCTACGTTTTGAGCACATAAGCCGGCAAAGGGCATCAACATTGTCAAATAGTGTTTTGTCAATCATGGTCATTTCATCAATTATTAAAATTTCAGCTTCTATAATACGTCGACCAAAAAAACTGTCGAGCGGGATTGAAGGTAATTTTCCGGTCTCTATATCAATACCAAATTTAAATGCCGAGTGCAACGTGGTTCCTCCCGAATAAAATCTTGTAGATGCCATCCCCGTAGAGGCAGTCGGTATAATTTTTTTGCCAACTCTTCGCATGTGGTATATAATATAATTTAGCAAATAGGTTTTACCACTACCACCGTCACCTGTCAAGTGGAAAAGTTTGGGACTGGTGGAGTCACTGAAGACAGATGTAATCATTGAATAAAATTGCTGTTGGGCAGCGTTTAATTTCCCCTTCTCATAGCATTTTGTGTCAACAGTTTGGTCAAGTTCATCGTCATTTAAATTTTGGGGAAAGAAAAATTCATTGAGACCACGTTGTGGATCATTGACAATTGAAATTTTGGGAGTGGGAAGACCAAAATCTTTGCATTGTCGGCCTTGCGCGACCAATAATCTTTCCAAAAGTGCCAGTGCACGTTCAATTCTTGCTGGGCGTTCTGAATCTTTGCAACGAATATCATAGAAATGTTGGAGAAAACGGTTCCAAAGTAATGCCCCATCAACAATACATTTTTCAGTTGAGCCGAATATTAAAATATTTGCTAATAATTGGCGCATTTGAGCGGGCATTAAAGAAATAGCTGCCTCTTCAAGAGTGTGAATCCAAACATCATTATTGTCAATAAGGCCACGAAGACGTGCCGCTTCAAGGAAAGTTTCACACACCATGGTGTTTATTGTTTTCAAATGAAGCTCATTGCCAGGGAAGTGCTTCATGAGAAGGTACAGCGCAAATAATTCAGGATTGCGTGGCGAAACTGGGTAAATCCGACCAATAATTGGTTTGCGTTTTGCAATTTTATCGGGTTTTAAAGAAAAAATACGTTTTTTCCACGATTTAGTTGCCTTATTAAAGGAATAATTTTCGGGCATGCGTTCAAACAATATTTTTTTCATTTCAGAATCCTTTTCCCATAATTTCCAATATGCAGTAAGCGGAGTCTCAGGCAATGCGCCCGATAATATTTGTTGTGCAACAGCATGTTGTTGTCCAGGTTTAATGTAAACCTTTTGCTGGCCAGGCAGATGAATGGACAAAGGTATAACAGTGTGCGACAAGAAGGCATATTTATAAGACATAATTCTACTATAAGCTTCAGGCGGAGACCTGTAAAGCATTTTGGCGTAAAAAGCTGGTTCATCTACGTTGGTTTTGCCAGAATTTTCTTTACTTTTGATGTAGGAAAAGCTTGGACCCTTGAACGGGTATTTTAAAACATATTTGAGGCTTGTGCTTTGGCCGTAAGCAAATTCAATGTTATGATGAGTTTCGAATCGTACCAGAATGTAAGGGTTATAGGCCGAAACACGTGAGTTATCATAAATGACTTGAGCTCTTCCTCGCTTAACAGTCAGTGTTTCGCCACCATCCTGTGGACTTGGCCTATAGTAAACGGCTGGCTTATCATCATAAAGAATGGTCATTTTGCCAAAAGGTTTAGGGAAACCCTTCTTACAGCGGCCTTTGCTGTTCAAACAATGAGCACCACAGTCATGCATTTGATATTTTGGAAGCAATTTACGAATTTTTCTAATGAAATTAGCCCAGATTGTTTTGTCATTTGGTTCGGGTTCTGAAGGAATGTGAGCCCATATTATATTTTCAATGTTCTCAGGGATTGCTAAAATATTGGAATGGTAAATACGGTGCATATGAGGGCCACCATATTTTTTCTGAAACTCACGGCTTTCCTGACCAATCATTTTTCCGAGAATATTTTTTTTATCTATGAGGTAATGTAACTGACGGAGTTTATCTTCGTATATACGACAGATCAAGTCGAAGCGGTTAATGGTTTTCTGGCCTTTGTGTAGGAAATTGCGCGCTATTTCAGGCCAGCGCGGGTTTGTCGTAAATGTCAAAAAAAAGGAGGCATACCCCGGCTTTTTAAATCGTGCCATAATTGTGGTTGCTTCATAAAATTTTTGCTGAAAATACGCGCGCGTTCCCGGCTGAGTCTTGCGGAACAAAACGATACTTCCCAACTCTTCAGTAGAATTTAATCCCGCACTCCGTGCCAGCCAATTTAAAATATTTTCGGGTAATGTACTTCTTAAATTTAATTCAGGTTTGCGCAAAAAGGTTGCAATTCCAAAATCAATACGGGAAGCATAGTCAAGAATAAATTTTTGAGTTAATCCGCCACCAGCACTCCAAATGTGGTGCAATTTTTCATCTTTACGAATAGCCATGCGGTATCGAATATAATCACGAATTGACACAAATTGCCTTTTTGAGGTTTTACTACAGATTGAGTCCGAGTCCGAATTTACAGAATTATTATCAGAATTGTTATCAAATGCTGAGTCTACCTCACTTTCAAGGTCATCATCTTCGTCAAAGTCATTAGTCTCCATGGGTTTAATTTTTTCAGAATGATGGAGAGGAATTTTAGGGTGATACCCATCTTCACCAGACGGGAAAAGAATTGGGTAACAAAGTGAGTCAGTTAACGGGTGGAAAGGCATTAGTTGTCGTAGCTTTCCCTCGTCGGTGGTGATCCACACACCCTTTAAAGATGGGGGGTACTCGGTTTCGGTCCAAACTGCAAATAAAGTGTCCCCTTCGTCTGGCAAATTAGTCTGACGGGGATGAAGACTTTGGTCAATAATATTCACAGGTGCGTCTCTCGCTTCTATAAGCGTAAGCCGAAAATTTGCGACGGCATCAGGCCCATCTTCTTCCAAAGTTTTAAGGTATTGCGAGTGAAAGTTTAACAACTCTTTGGCAATTGGATGATTTTCACGGATTATTGCATCCAGTTTTTTAAGTGTTTCATGATTTACCCTGTCCCCCCCGTATGAGACATTTTTTGTTCGATGCTCAATGGCAGAAGTTGGGTCCAAAATATACAATTGGGAAAAGGAAGGAGCAAATTTTCCGGGTAACATTGAACTTATTTGTCGGACAAACTCGCCGTTTAACAAAAAACACACATTTCCATCGAAAGAAGATTCTTGAAAACCCACAGAAATTGAGGCAAATGCCAAAAGAGAGTTGTAAATATTTTGGTTTGAGAGAAATTCTTTTGACTCAACAGTTTCACATGACAAATAATCTTTTAAAAGAGCGGGGTGTTCCATGTAAAGAGGCATTTTTACTTTGCCATGGTGGCAGCAATATGGCGAAGAGATTTTCCCGTTCTTTTTCTCTGCCTCACTATTCAGCAAAAGTGCATTACAATACTCACAAATTTTTTCACCAATATTTCCAGAGTCAAAATACACTGTTGAGTGTCGGGTTCGCACATCCGCACACGGTAAACCATCGTGCCGTTTATAGCATCGTTGTTTTATTGTATCCCCGCCAAAATTTATGATAGAAGAAGCGTCACTATCATAATCGCTCTCACTATTTTGGTTTTTGTTCACTGAAAGACGAGCTGAACGACGCTGTGGGTAAAGAAGAACATCAGCATCGCGATTCGGGATTGGTGTTATGCAAAGAAAAGCGCCATCCCCATCAATTGGGCAAGAATCATCAACAACAGCTTCAGCCGTATATGATGGCAAATTTTTCTTTTTGGACTCGAAAATTTCATTATTTGCATTTTGAGTAACATTTCTGGCAAAATATGTAACATTATCGTTGCTGTAAAGACTATTTATGTGCCAAAGAATTCGTTTTTTTTCCAAATTAATATTAAGGTTTGGTAAAATAAATGATTGATTGTTAAATGTCCAAGACTCCGCGTATAAGCAGATAAAATATCCACAGGAACAGCCGTCAGTTTGCAAAGTTAATTGATCTTTAGGAACATTTTGGATTGTAATCAGATCACGCGGAGCATTTGTCAGCTCAATTATTATGTCCTTGATTCGCTCTATTCGGGGAATACTTAAAGCAGTAATTTGCAATGAATCAAGGTAAAACGTGCCAAAGCACACATCGTGAATCAACAGAGCCCAATGATCTGGGGACTGGAAGATTAATGGCATAAAAATTATTTCTGTCGGAACGTTTTGGTCATAATTAAATGCCGTGTCTTTAATTGAGGACCTATTCAATATTTGCATATTTTGCATATCGGTAATTAATGAATCTACAACAACAGTTTTGCGTTGTGTAAGCGATGCAATGTAGCAAAGATATGCATAAATGAAAGAATCATCAAGATATAATGAAAGATTGTTCCAGTAAGATTCAATTTGTCTTGGTCCACTTAAGGTTTCATCATTTTCATAAAGGTTAAGACCTGCCTTGCGCCATATTTGGCAGTTTGGATTTTTTGCAGTAGCAAAATTTATATTAACCGAGTTGAAATCTATATTTTCAGCAACAGGACAAATAGATTTGGCTAAGGACGCTGATGATTGCAATGATGCAGTTTTCAGAGGAATTTGATCATTGGCAAGAGACAAAGGTTTTTTTGGGCGGCCGGGCCCCCCCTTTTTTTTCTTGGGCCTACCCCTTGTGCTTTTATTTGTTGCAAAAGATCCTTCACTTTCCGAGTAGGACTGCGTATCAGAAATTGATGAGGCACAGGAAACAATTTGCTTATCAAGCTTGTCAAATTTTGGTGGCTCAATGGAAAGAGAATTTAATTTGTTTGTGTCTTCGGAATTTAAGGGCTCAAAGTGTTGCGTCTGTCTTTCATTTTGTATTATTGAACTCATTGCTGTGAGATCAAAAAATTTGCCTTTTTTATGCGGCGGTGAAATTTTAATCAATAAGTTACTGTCAATTAAATTTTGTGACGCAACAACATTTTCATCAACACTCCCAACACTCTCCACCAAACTCACAACACTCCCCTCACACTCGCTCTGCGCACCAGCGTGCCGCTCCTTTTGTTCACGTCGTCGTTTCTTTGCTTTAGAAGGCATCTAAAATCTTTAACACTAATTACTATCTTGTAAGCATGTGAAAAAAAGATGTAGGAATCAACAATTAAAGGTATTTGGCTGAGTTAGAAAAATTTTCCACCTTTTTGAGAATTTGATTACCCAGCAATCATGGCGAATGAAACTAATAAACAGAGAGAGAAAGAGAGAGAGGAAGAGAGGTTAAAAAGATAAACAGGGTTTTCTATTAAAAATTTAATTGCGTCTCAAATAGTTTGGATCTCTTCAGGTGAGAGGAGTGACAAGAGAAAGATGTGAATTGAATCCCCTAATCAGAAGATTACAGACAAATTAGATTGTTTGGGCACAAAGTTATTGAAACTTGTCAGTTGTTTCTAATTTTATTGGTTGGGAATATCAGGGAATAAAATAAATGATGGTAGCGCGCAGGTGAAGGGTGGGTGCGCGCGCTGTTCCCTCACTAGTCCGGGCATAGCCCATTACCCCGGTATGTTGGGTGACGAATGAAAAGAATGAGCAAAAGGAAGAAATCCGCCTGTTATTGTATCTAATAATAGATATGAAGTTGGCTCTCTTCTTTTGAGAAAGCAAGGGAAAAAAGGTAAGGTGGAAATGCACCTATGTCCCGCACCAGTCCGGGCATTTAGCCCATCACCCCGGAATATTGGGATGGCTTTTGCCAGGTGAGGAAGGGAAAACACCTATGCCCCTCACCAGTCCGGGCATTTAGCCCATCACCCCGGAGTGTTGGGGTGGCGCATGCCAGGTGAACAAAGTAAAAGACTGAGGAAAATGGCGAAATACGCCTCTTTATATAACTTTTTATAAAAAATAAACAACCATTTGAGGGAATAAAAATTTAATTCATTAAAAATATTTATTATCAATAAATAAAGAAAGGTAATGTTAGGTTAATAAATAATTAAAAAGTTGGTGGCGTGCAGGGAAGGGTTGGGTTGCGCGCGTTGGTCCCTCACCAGTCCGGGCAGTGCCCATCACCCCGGTATGTTGGGTGACGAATGATGAGAATGAGCAGAATCGAGGAAAGGCGCCTCCTTATATACTCCCTTTTCTGCTGCGCGCAGTGCGTCGGTCAGACACATGTGGGTGGCAGGGTAGAGAAATGCGCGCGCGCGCAAGGAGCGTCGGTCAGACACACGTGGGCGCGGGGTAGAGACATGTGCGCGCACGCAGGGACCTCGCAGACTTTTTTGAAAAAAACAAACGACACATTTTTTGGGTTAAATTGAAATTTGAAAAATTCATAACTCTTTTCAGAGTAATGCAAGCAGGTTGGGAATAGTGGAAGGGTTCAACAACTTTTTGAGGAGCATCTGAGAAAAAATTTAAAAAATTTCTGCGGTGGACGACTGAGGCCCAGGGACTGAATTGTCCCCAAATTAGGTGATTTTCAACTTTCACCTCTTAAGGAGGTACCCTTCAAAATAGTTGGATCGCTTAGCACTTGGAGAAGAAAAGATGCGCAATAAAAAGCTCTATCTGAATATGCAAAAAAAATCGGGGGTTAGAGCGCAAAATTTTTCTGTAGCCTCGGAAAAAGAAAATTTTTTTAACCAAAATTCAAAAAAAATATTTTCACCTCAAAGACAGCTACCCTTAAAAGTGCCCAGATCGCTAAGGTGTCCCGCGCGGGATTGTACATTAGAATGTCCTCTATTCGAATATGCAAAAAAAATTGGGTGTCATCGCGTGTTTTTTTTTGTTATGCCTCATGCAAAATTTTTTGATAGGGTAATTTTTGGAAAATTTTCCATTTTTCAGTTAATAAAATTTTTAATCGTGAATGCATGGATTAGATTTTGCTTGCTAAAAGATAGCGTTTTTTACGCTCTTTCGAATGGTATAACATAAGTAGGGGGTTATCGCGCAAAATAATTCGCTATATTTTTTTCCAATATCAAATCCCAGGCACAGCCCCAGTCAAAAAAAATAAAAATTTCAAATTTTGGATTTTTTGAAAGTTTTAAATGATATTTAGGTGTCATTTTTAGCGTAGAACCCGACAAACACAGTTTTAAAAGCTTTCAATAATATTCAACCGCTGAAAACAAAGTGTCAAAAGTGACAAATCACAGCAATGACACTTTGTTTTGTACACTTAAAAAGGGTTTACGATTTTTAAAACTATTATATTCTTATTCTACGCTAAATTTAGCATATAATTGTCATTTAAAAATCGAGGAAATCAAAAAAAAATTCAAAAAAGATTCCAAAAGGGTACCCCCTATGGTGCGGAATCAAAAATTGCTTTTCGTCGTCCTATCTCGATTCAATTTGATGAAGGAGATATCAAGTAAAGGAGATATTAGTAGATCTTTTGAAGCACTACAAAATAGGGTAAAAAAGTTTTGAAAATTTCAGTTCTGAAAAAAGTTATGAATTTTTTTCTGAAAATTCAAAATTTTGCTGGAAATTGGATTTAAGTTTTTTAATATTCGGAACTGAAAGAACAAATAAATATTATAAAATTGCCGGTATATTTCTGCATCTAACCAATCAAATAAATCCAGGACACATACATTTTGGGCGGAGTTATGAATTTTCAAAGTGTAAGTCAAAAATTCCATTCACTCCAAGTAACAGAAAATGAATTTTTAAAAATGTTCATTACAAATCAACGAAATAAGCCTTAAAAGTGCCTAAAAATACAGGGAAAAATATAAAAAATACATTTACAAAACAGTTTTTGTTTATGACATTGATATGGAATTACAAACCGCAATTGCCAGCCAAAAAAATGGAAATTTTCAAATTTAGTATTTTCGTAAGATTTTTGATGACGATAATATGCTATTTTTAGCGTATATTTCGAATATAATTGTTTAAAAAATCGCAGACAGTTTTATGCGTATCAAACAAAGTGTCAAAGTTGATAATATCAATGACACTTTGTTTGCTACATTTAAAAATGGCATGCGATTTTTTAAACAATTATATCCGAAATCTACGCTAAATAATGCATATTATTATCATTTAAAAATCGAGGAAATCAAAAAAAAATTTCAAAAAAGATTCTAAAAGGGTACCCCCTGTGGTCCGGAATCAAAAAATCCTTTTCGTCGTTCTATCTCGATTCGACTAAAAGGTGGAGTGAGCAAGTAAATGAACCTTTTATAGAGCTTTTGAAGCTCTACAAAATAGGGTAAAAAATTTCTGAAAATTTTCATTCTGAAAAAAGTTATGAATATTTTTCTGAAAATTCAAATTTTTTCAGGAAATTGGATTTTACTTTTTGCTTTTTCAGAATTCACACGTTAATTTTATATGTCAAAATTCTCCGTATTTTACTGCATACACCCAATTAAATAAATCCACGATACATGCATTTTGAGCGGAGTTATAGATTTTCAAACTCCAAGCCAAAATTCCACTCATGCCCAGGAACAAAAAATGAAATTTTTTAAAATCTACACTCACAACAAAAGAAAAACATTTAAAAGGGCAGAAAAAATCAGAGAACAATACTAAAAATACATTCGCAATCCAGTCTTTATTTGTAATCAAGATATGAAATTATAAACATTAATTCCCAGCCAAAAAAATAAATTTTCAAAAAATTTCGTTTAATCAGAGCAAAAAAAAATTCTAAAATATGTAGAAAAATCAGGGAATACGATAAAAAATATTAAAGCGTCCATACAATCATTATAAACCAAAAAAAAAGACTTACCCCAAGTGGGATTCGAACCCACCAGCCACCCAGCAGGAGCCACCCCAGTTTTCAAACTTTCGAAAATTATAGCGCAAAATTTTGCGCGATAATCCCCCACATATGTTACACCGTTGGAAAGCTCTTGAAAAGCGCTTCATTTTATTAAGCAATTGGTAAGCCATAAACCTACGCTGAAAAAAATTATTGACCAAAAATTCAAATTTTTACCCAAAATGACCCCTGGCTGAAAAATCGGATCCGGGCCTAGCTCAGAAAAACGCGCGTTGACCCCCGATTTTTTTTGCATATTTGGACAGAGGACATCGAGAGCTACAAACGTGCGCGGGACACCTAAGCGATCTGACCACTTTTAACCATAGCTGTCCCTTGTTCGAAAATTGAAAAAAGTCAAAAAAAAAATTTTCTTGACCCTTGGCTAAAAATTTTTGGTCAAGGCTGCAGGCCGTGGTTTTCTTCCAATCAGCACCAAATTTTGCATGCGTATCAGAGACATCCTAACTGGAGGCCCTTTCTCCAAGCCCTAAGCTCTGTGGGTCTTCAAAAAAAAGTTATGTTCACCAAAGTGCAAAAAAATGACTTTTTTAAAATTTTCGACCCACCAATTTTTGGTCAAGGCTACAGACCAGGGTCTAACCCGTACAGACTTGCAATGTCTTACAAAAAGGTGCCAAACTGTCCAACTTAAGGCCCTCTCAGCAACCCCTAAGCGAGCCGGACGGAAAGAAAAAACTTTCCAGCAGGCCTCCTGCAAAAGTGCCAAAAACGGCATTTTGACAATGGCACAACTTCGCGCATCGGCGTCGAATCGAAATGCCGACAATTTTCCTGGATGCGCCTCAAAAAGTTGATTAAGAGATCTCCCATTTTTAGGGCCCTTCGGGCCCTCGGAAGAGACATTTTGTTTTTTGAATAAAACGCCCAGCCAAAATCTCGCGAGTTTCGACTTTTTTCTTAGTATATTAGAACTAGGTGGGCATCAGCGAAAAGGGTTCCCTCTGGGTGGTGGGCTTGTGTTGATGGTTAGTTTGGGCTTGATTCTGGTTTTTTTGAAAAAAAAT
>JAKKIK010002428.1:0-11239 GCA_024500135.1 Heterodera carotae
CTAAGAACCGGGACCGGGACTTGACTTTTTTCGAAAACCGAGACCGGGACCGGGACCTGAAAAAACCGGGATTTCCCGACCCGGTCCCGGTCCCGTGCTACCCTAGATAATACATATGCACACACCAAATACACATTTTTATTGTATTAAATAAAATCCTGCTGTTTTTTGGCTTATCCATTTTGTTTTTCATTTCCATCCTTTCATTGAACACACAAAATTCGTCCACGCGAAAAAAGAGTTAAAGGACGAAATTACAATTAAACAGACAATCCATCCATTCCTCTATGTGGTGTGTGTCCTTCTTATTAAGATGATCAATATTTAGACAAAAACGATAAGATTAAAAAGAATTTGGTCGATCCGATTGCTTTTAGGTAGTCAGTCAGACAAACAATGACAGAGAAAAAGAAGACAGGGAAAATGGTAACAGAACATAGCATTAGCAATGTACTAATTTAGGTCTGCCATAGATATTTTAGGCTCTACATAGAGGGTTTCCGATAATAGCAAAGGCTACAAAAAAGCTCGATTTTTGGTTTGGACAATATCGGGGTATGTGTTATGGACTGTAAGTAGGGCCAAGCCCAAATGAGCCGAAAAATGGCTTTTATGTATAAAAAAAGGACCCTGGGCAGATAGACCTAAACTTTTCTTAATAAATCGAAACAGTGAGCGGTCATGTTATTATCAAATCTTCATGTTGTTATGCTGCTGCGATTGTTGCTTGCTCGCCGTCATTGCGTAAGTGGGCGATGCTTTTTGCGGTGAACCGATCACTGAACTGGGCCCGGACGAACCGGGCGAGGAGGAAGGTGACGAGCCGTACGCGGCGACAACAGAACTGCGTGGACTCTGACGCGTTGGGCTGTACACCTGCGGAGAATGGGAGGGGGAGGTAGTGTACAAAATAATTATGGATGTGGTTTTTGGCGCAAAAGTCGATAAGATAAAGAACATGCTTTCTTAACCGAGCTGGGAACCCGGATTTAGGCTTTTTTTGAGAATTCCGAAATCCAAGATAGAACCCCCACCACCGGACTGCTTTATTGACGGCACGTACTTTGGCCAAGCTGTCCGCCCCCGAAGAACCGATCAGTTGTCGTGAGGGATGAAAAGCGACCGCCATCACACCGGCACCAAATTTTTTACGGTGCGCAGCAATTTCCTTAATAATTATTAAGTTTATTTCGCTGAAAAAATATGATAAAGGAAGGTGATAAATAGGGCTGCAAAAAAGCATGCCTTTTCTGCTCACTTGCTTCGATATATTAAGCATAAAAACACCTCTTGCACTTGGTTTGAAACTTCTACATTGCGTTTTATAATGCCCTATTTTGCTTGTATTTTTAATGTCTATTATGGTGTCTTTTTGACATTTAGTTTCTTTTTTGTTTTCTTCATCCCTAGTGACAAATTATAAAATATCCTCAGTATTTCCGCGGAAGAAAATATAAAGAAACAGAAACTTTAAAACAAACTTAGTTAAAATGCCAAAAAAATCTCCCAGCTGCGAACATCAGCATCGTGCCATGATCATTACTGCACCACACACACTCACCTGAATACATACGCGCTTTTCCGCATTCCAAAGTCGCAGAGAGCCGTCATGCGAACCGCTGAGCATGTACAGTCCGTTCGGATCGATGGCTAGCGTAGACACGCCCTCCACGTGGGCCATAGTTGCGCTGATTTGTTTACCTGGCGGAGAGTAAAAATGTAATCATCGAATAATTAAAAATTTTTGGAGGCGAAGAAAAGGCAAAATAAGGTTCAATCAGGGACGTATCCAGGATTTGAGTCTGGGGGGGGGGGGGGGGTACCGAACCGAAAAGTCAATTCTTAGGGGTGTACTTTTGAAAATTTTCGCCCGAATGCTGTACTTTTGAAAATTTTCGCCCGAATGATCTTTTTTTTTTGCTTCCGTGCCCATCCGAAAAATTTGGAGAAAATGGTAGATTTTAAGGAAAATGAGGCCTAAACGAGGAAAAAGAAAATTTTTGAAAAATATAGCCAAGTTCCGAAAATCCTTTGGCTCCAAAACAATGCAAGGCAAAACGCACCTGTGTTGTTGTCAAAGAAGCGAATTTTCCTGTCTTCGCCCGCTGCAATGCTCACCGGCATTGTCGGATGGGAGAGAATTTTGTTTAAAGCACTCGGCTGATCGTCACCACCTCAACAATTTTTTAAAGTTTATATGCGGTTTAACAATTCTCTAAAAAAGGCTAGCCTTTAACAAATTTTGAAAAAAGGCGAACCAACCCAATGAAATTGCAAAAAAAAATGACGATGTTGAATAACAAATACATATCTTTCCATCCCCCGTACAAAAAGAAATAAGAAAGGCCTAAAGTCCTGTGGTTTTTATGCCAAAAATCCAGAACCTATTTATTGTACAATCCTGGCCGGGATCAAATTTCGTCTGAAGGTCTCCCCTGAAATAAATAACCAAAGCAGAAACGAAAAAGCCACCGAGTTCTTGCATACAAAACGACAAAAAAATAATTTTTCGAATATGTGCAAAATAAAATTCGATCCCGGCCAAATTGTGAATAAGGTCATAACCAGTAAGCGAACCTCCAAATTGAAAGTTGACCACCACTTGGCCCGTCTCCAAGTCGCGGATGTTGCAGCAACCACTGCCGCCATTACCGGCATCATGGTAGGCGCACAACAACTGCTGACGATCCGCAGTAGAGACCTGTAACAAAAATTTAATAGGGGATCTTTTTCATTTTTTTCTGGACCAAATCGATGGAATGTGGACGAATATTGTTGCTAATGTTGATGAGTTCATTATTAGCTGACACTTGAATGGTCTTCAACAACGGGGACGGCATTGCTCCATCAGCGAGGCCAACAATCCTGAAAACGTATATTTTTTTAATATGATACCCTCCTCAAAATGATGCATAACATGAACACAAATTTTTTGGTAATGATGTTTTTTTTAGGAAAAAAAATTAGTGGAAAAAGTTCTAGACTGTAAAATAGTAATCAGACCTTTTTCAGCTAATTTAGAAACCAAATCAGATTCTCCAAAATAAAACAAATATCCAGACTGACGTAGAAAAATATTCCCGAACCAGTTCGAATGCTTTTTAAGGATAGGAAATGGCCGAAACAAAGATTGCTGACCCCAGAAGACCCTGTTTGAGTTCATGGAAACACCAATTTTCTTTATATTTCAAAAAAAATGTAGAGGGTATCAGTGACGCAGTTTTACAGAATTGCCCGTGATTTTCGCCAACACCAATCAAATAAAAAAAATCTTGCCAAATTCTGATGGTCCCATCAGCGGAAGCGGAGATCAATCGATTTGAGGAGGCATGGAAGCACAAAGACCACACAGCATCGGTATGACCGCACAAACGTTCTTGCAACACGGATGGATCTAGTAGAAATGATGGGAAAACATAGCAAGAAGTTTGCATTGAAGTTTAAAAAAGCATAAAAAAATGAAGCATTATTAAATTAAAAAAAAAAGCTAAACTATAGCGCAAGCCTCCGGCCGGGGTCGAACCAGCGACCTTCAGTTTACAAGACTGACGCTCTTACCACTGAGCTACGGAGGCAATGTAAAAAAAGCATAAAAATCATTTAAGGAAAAGCAAAAAAAAGAAATTTGAGGAAAAGCATAATAATGTCGCATTATAAAGAACTAAAAATGATAGATGCCATCAAGCCTCCGACCGGGATCGAACCAGCGACCTTCAGTTTACAAGACTGACGCTCTTACCACTGAGCTACGGAGGCTGAGCCAAAAGCAGTTTTAAAAAGCTTAAGAATGAAAGTCTGTTGCCTAACCGAATGTGTGGTAAATGTCCAGCCCGACGGTTTGCGGCACTGTCCAGGAACAAATTGTGCCGTCCAATCCACCAGTGTAGAGAGTCTCGCCCAAGGGCGCCAAATCCAACGTAAGAATTGGACCTCTACGAAAATAAACAATAACAGGTAAAAATAGAAAAATTCCTTCGCGGTAATTCATTAATAAACACAATGATTTCAATTTTTAACCACCTGTGTCCACGAAATGTGTACAGCGGTTCAATGTCCACAATGCCCGTGGTCGATTGGGCTAAAAGCACTCAAAAAAATAAAACGCACATAAATTTTAGAAATTTTCGTTCAAAGATGTGCACTATTAGTGTTTTGGAATTTTAGTAAAAGTTCAAATTAGACAACAAATTTTTTAGTTTCAATATGGCCCCATAGGTATGCCCCAATTTTGTTGTTAAATTTCCATGCAAATGTAACCAGTTCTAGCGACAACGCTGCCGGCCGCCCCTTCATTTTTGGCAGCACCGCCGCCAATCGACGAATGGTGCAAATCCCAAAGCTTTGCAGTGCCATCCTCCGACGCGGTGATCAACACCGGCTACAACAATAAAAAATAAATCTTTAAACATTTGGTGACAACATTAATTTTTTACTTTAAAATTTTGACTGAAAACGGTACCTCAACCGGATGAAATTGCATTGCTCGGACAGAGTCATAGTGGGAACGCAACGTGGCACGGATGTTCCAACGGAGCTGTTGCACAGTGTCGTCTTCGTCATCCTTTAGATAGAGAAGGGTATTGCCAAAAAAAATATCTTTTAGGAATGTCAATTTTATGGACGTATTTGTTCAGAAATAAACCAAAGTTGGGCAATTATTGTGATTTTTTGAACACTCGTTATGCGACGCGAATACAGTTCGGCCCGGAGACGTTCAGCCCATGGGACTTTTCGGTTGGGCTTTTTTTGCCCGAGGCAAGAAAACTACGAGTTTCCCAGAGACTGTGTGTGTGTCCATAAGTTGGCCACCTCAAAGCCACTCTTTATGTCCGCGTATTTCTCGTCATCGCCATCATAGTCTCCGCTGTCCGTCAACAAAATGTTTTTTGGTTGTTGTTGCTGTTGGTCGGCAGAAGCGGCGACGGTCGCTGGCGGAACGTCGTGCACAGTGTCCACCGTAATAAGCTGTTGTTGTTGCTTGAGGAGCCGCTCTTGCTGAATGTATCGTTGTTGTGCAGCTATTGCGACCGCCATTGAATCTTGGCAAATTAATAAACAATTCGGGGTTTTCGGTAGTCGGCTAATCTCATCACTCTTGGACAGTAAAGAACTTACCCCGCGATTGTTGACGCCGGCGATCACTGTCTTCCCTAAAAACAGTAAAAAATAATGATGGAAATTTTCAGTGAATATAATTAAATGAAAAAAAAATTTTGCTTACTTGTAGCGCTTCTTCATCTCGTTAATGCTTCCGCCACCCTCCACCTGCTTGGACTGCTGCTGCGTTGTTTCGTTTTTCAGGAATGCGAATTCGCTGAATGCGTTCACCGTTTCCGCGTCCAATTCCGCCGTCGTCGCCACCGCCCCAACGTCGCCGCTGGCAATGTCCGGCTGGTCATCAGAGGATGAACAGTCACTGTGTATACACAGGGTTTTCCGCGGTCGCAAAATTTCGGGTCGGGATTAGAAATTTCAGTCGAGAGGTCACGAGTTCGGGGTTACTGGTACACCCAGAAATGGAGCAGTTCGTTTCCCGCCCCCGGTCATCCCCCCCCCCCCCCCCAAAATCGCTTCAGCCCCCACCGGCTACTGTTTAGAAGTTCCTGTGAATATCAAACCATACCAAAAACCTAATGTTCGAAGGTATATCGGTCTGGACTCAAACAGATTAAAGTGAATGGTTGAATACGCCCCCAAAAGTTATAGTTCCAAAAAACTGGCAGACCTTTAGACATTATGTATTCAATCTAAAATCAACATATTACCAACCTTTCTTCACCGCATTTTGACGACACCGTGTAGCGTCCGGACGCCGATTTTTTCTTCTTCCAAACCGACGATTTGTTTACAATAGCGTCCGCTGCTTCCAAAATAGCCTTAAAAAAATAACTGTGCCTTTTGAAAAATTTTTTTATTAGAAAAAAGAGTAAGATGAATACTAAAAAGCATTCAAATAATGTCAACAAGAGCTCGCCGCCGACCTAATATGTTGCTGGTTTTGTTTGAGTGCCTTTTTTTCTATGGCATTATTGTGGGCACAAAGAGCTGAGAGAACATAATATGATGGCAACAAAGATTTTTTGGATAAAAAATACTTTTTTTTTATTAGTAAGCCAATTTCTACAGTTTGTTAACAGTCGAAAGCTTTTTGGTGGTGCTAAGAAACTACAGAAAAAGCAGATCTAATTGATTAAAAGTTCTTGAATGTGTTAAAATAACAATATGCTTTTATTGGCTTATAAATTATTAAACCAAAAGCAAGTTTTCCGATTCCAGGACATGTCACCCACCTGTTCACTCTCCAACAACGCCTTTTCCACCGAAGCGCTCAATTTTCCAGCGCCGCCGCCGTTGGTGCATTTTTCGGCCGACGGCGATGTGCCAACACCACCCCTTCGTTTCTGTTGAGCGTCATTGCCATCAGCGACGCCACAGCCATTAACGTCGAGCAGTTGCTTGACGCGGTAGCAACGCGCCTCCAGCATGTGTTCCGTGTAGCCAATTTCCTGCAGAGGGATTGTTGTTCGAAGCATTTTGGGCCCCCAACAAAGGCCAACGATGGCCGAAACTCTGTTTTTGTATCCGGTGTTTACGAATTTTGTATGTTTGATTTTCTCGAAGTCGTATGATTTTCTTTTTTTTTCTCTTCAATTAGCGATTTTATTGTGAATGGGTTCGGCGGTCCCGGCAAATAACGCCGGTGTCATTTTTTTGAAAAATAAAAAAATTGTTTAGAAAAAAATTCTCATAAAAAACAAATACCTGCAAATAGTTGCGCAGCGTTTCCCGCGCATGTGCCCATGCCTGGTCAGAAGTTGCGCCCGAAGGCGGCGGCACAGTGCCACCGCCGACGGCATGATTATTACAACTAGTGTGCGACGATGTTGCTGACGACAACTGTTGCTGAGACGGTGGTGATGGCGGTAAAATTGCGTCAATGTCAAAGGGGACGGACGATTTGGTGGCATTGTTCGGTTGCGTGCCGTCGCCATCTGCACAAATGTTAGGCCTTTTTTGAACAAGAAATTAGGGACCAATAGGTATGATGCCCCCATGATCATCTAGATACCCTGAAAATCAAGCCCGTATCCAGAAAAAACTTTCGGGAGGGGAATCGGAAATTTTTTTTAATTTATGGTTCCGGGGGAGGGGGGAATTTTAGAAAATTTCATTTTGCTGGGGAAAAAGCAGAACGGGCCTGCTGAAAATTCTATTTTATAAGAAATATTTACAAAAAAAAAAATCCTCAAAAATGACCACCTTGAATTTGCTCACCGTCGTCATCGTCGTCCAAATTTGTTGCCGCTGTTCGGAGGCGAGTTGCTTGGTTGTCCAACAGATGTTGAGATTTTGCCCTATATTTTGAAGTAAGTTTGTCCGTTTTTTTGAATAAATGGGTCGTATGGTCGGTTTAGCTTTATAGTATTAGAAGCTATGAAAGCCCTAGGAAAACTTTTACGAGAAAAGATTACATCATGAATTCGGCATTGAAATCGTTAGCTCAGTGCCCCGAAAAAATTGATAACAAGATGGAATATCATTGTATTTTTTCAAGTTTAACTCACCAGAAAAAAGGCAAAAATGTAAAATTTCTTTCAGAAAACAAAGAGACCTCTCTTGTTTCAGTGCATATTCCAACATTTTGATGCGTCTCACCAAGTCGTGCTTCAAATTCTCTTGTGATTTGCGCTCTCCGATCAGAAAACTGATCCTTGCCTAAAATAGAAGGGGAAAAAAATAAATAATTGAAAAGGCTAACAATAAGAAATTAGTTTCAAATTGCAAAAAACTGATTAAAAAAGGTGAAACGAATTTTAGGGCATAAACTAAACCACTTGAAGCATCCTGATTCGCTGCTTTAAAGCTCAAAAACCCAACCGCGTTGACAAGACATGCAGATCTCGTTTAAAAATTCTCATAAGGTAGCGCCTAGTGAGAGCAAAAACAAAAAAGGTCGGAATTCCCTTTTCCGCAAGTCAGCCAACAAAACCTTAATCTCGGATCGCTCAATTTCCCATTGGGCACGGTCCAGTTCATAACGACCCCATTCCTGCTGTAGAAAGTGCAGTACGCCAGGCATTGAAAACGGCGACAACGAATGCTTAGCCTGCGATAGGAGAAAAACGTTTTCAGATTCGTTCAAAATGAGTTTTCTCTCCGTTTGACAAGATTTAGAACACCTAGTTTTGTTCCGGAGTTGCAATCACCGCCCTTAATGATCTAAACGGTCCTTTTCAATTTCATAGGGGCATGAAGCCAGAAAACACAGAATAGAAATTGGGCTGAAAAGTTAAACTACTGGTTTTTTTCTCGCACTCAAGCGGCACCAGCAGCTGATGGCACTTTCCCCATGGTAACATACCTCGGACGAATTGTTTTCATGCTCTTTGTTGGCATTGCTGTTGTTGTTGATGTTATTCGACTCTTCATCCCCAACTGTCCTGACGGATTGTACAACAAGTCGGCTGCCACCGGCTCCAACAGTCCCACCCCCGGGACGACGATCTCTGAAACTCAAAAGGCAGCAAAATTAATTTAAAATAAGCATGCAAAGACGAATAATATTGTACAAAGTGCAAAAAATGAAAACATCAAGTTTTTTTAGGCACCATTTTGACCTCCAAAATGGAACGTTTTTTTAATTGAATGGCTTTTCTGAGAAATAATTATTTAATCAAATAAAAAGGAAAATAAAAACATTAGATTTTTTTTTCCCAAAAAAAAATAATTACAAAAATCTTCTAAAAATATTTAAAAACTCATTAAAGATAAAAAGAAGGTAATAGTGCAGTTTATCCCCCCCCCCATTTTTCGAAAAAAAAATTCAAGTTTTTTTAAAAGTCGTAAGAAGCACAATCTTAGGTGTTTTTAGGACCGGTGATCCCGAATCTGACATCTATTTCGCTTAAGTCCGAACCCCGGACCAAAATTCAAACAAAAAGTCGAAAATTCAAAAAATTTATATAAAATTTTTAAATTTATTTCTAATTTGTAAGCACTTAAAAACAAAATAAATGGGCATTCTTAGCTATTGCTTTATGACTTGAAGTATTTCGAAAATTTAGAGTGCTTAGAAATAAAAAAAAATTTTAGAAAATTTTTGAATTTTCGACTTTTTGTACGAATTCTGGTCCGGGGTTGAACTTAGGCAAAATAGATGTCAGATTCGGGATCACCGGTCCTAAAAACCCCTAAGATTGTGCTTTTTACAAGGCAAAATAGATGTCAGATTCGGGATCACCGGTCCTAAAAACCCCTAAGATTGTGCTTTTTACAGTTTTAAAAACTTGAATTTTTTTTTCGAAAAATGGGGGGGATAAACTGCACTATTACCAAAAAGAAATGGTACTTATACAGTTTACACCCCATAAAAAAATTTTTTCTTTTTAATGATAAAAACGTGTTCCCAGGGTCGCTAATCACGAATCCGGCATCCATTTCGCCCAATTCCGAACCCCGGACCCGAGTTCGAACCAAAAATTTGAAAGTCCCAATTAAAAAAAAATTTCACATTTATTGCCAAAAACTAATTCAAATGCACGAAACAGGCATTCGTTAGGCGTAGTTCGCCTCTCAGATTCAAAATCTGCTGCCTTTTGTTTCTCTGCATTTTTGAACGTCTTTTGTGTCCTCCAGTCGATGCGGCCGTTCGTGCCTTTGAATTGGTTTTGGGCATTTTTTAAAAATGGGACTTTCGAATTTTTGGTCGAGCTCGGGTTAAGGGTCCGTATTGGGTCGAAATGGATGCCGGATTCGTGGTACCAAAGAAATTTTGATAAAGAAATCTAATATTAAAATTAGAAGTAAACAGAAGAGAAAAAGAAATCTGATTGCACTTTTGGAAAATGTCCAAAAAAGTAAAGATATGTAGGCCCAAAAGTAGGCAAAACCTGTTAAAGTTATCGTCTCCCTGACCACAACCGATGCCGCCCTCAGTGGTCGAATGCGCGGGGGCTCCAACTACAGCACTGCTACTGTTATTTTCAGCGGAATTTTGCGCAGACACAAAGTTGGCTAACATAATTATTTATTCGAAAGAACAAATGGTATTCCTTAAGTTGTTAGGGTTCAGAATGATCACAATGAATTGCAATGATAAAAGCCAATTTTCAAACGAGTTTTAAGGCTTCTGAATTGATGTATTGTGCGTCAAAGACTTTAAAAAAAGGAAGCAAAGGAAAAAATAAATTTAACATGGCATAATGTTATAACTTTAAAAACCAAACGTCTCCTTGATTTGGCTACAACGCAAACTCAACCAAAAGCGACACTTTTTGTCAGTCAAAAAGTCATGAAATCGACAATTTTTTTCATTCAATTTGATTCAAAACAAATATTTTACAAACAATAAAACAGCCGAGTGGATATTAATGTATTAAGGGGTGTGACTTTCTCATCTCATTCTTTTTAGGGGTTATCTCCGGCGAAATGGCGAGAGTTGCGATGATCCCAGAACAAAAAAGCTAGTTGATTTGGCCGGATGGTTGGCCATCCTAAAACTGTTTGCTGAGGTTGTGTTGCGGTTTTGGCAGGTGTCCATTCATATAAACTGAAATTAAAATAAACTTTTTATTTTTTCCAAAATAGCTTTCATTTAAACATCCATTTCACATAATAAAACTCTAGCATAGTGGGGTGTCTCAATTTTCAACTGATGGGGGACTTTATTTGAGGGGGTGTAGCATAACCCGGAAGTACCCAAATATCTCTAGAAAAATTCTTTACGGATTGGTTCGGAAAAGTCCAAAATACCTAACTGGCAGGCCCGTAACCAGGGGGGGGGGGGGAATGGGGGGAATTTCACCACCCCCCCCCCCCCCCCAAGAAAAAGAAGGAATGGTGAATTTGCATTTCTCCCAGCAAAAGGAAAAATTTTTTCCCGATTCCCCCCCCCCCCCCCGAAACCAAAAATTTGAAAAAATTTGTCGATTCCTCCCCCCGAAAATTTTTTCTAGTTACGGGCTTGCTAACTGGATACCTATTTTAGAGCTCCTGTAGGGATTGCGGGGCTCTATTCTTTAACCCTCGTACATCCTCTCAAATGAGTAGGGGAGGGGCTCTAATATGGGGGGATTAATGATTAAAAATTGCACTCTTTTTTTGGCCACTTACCACTGTTGTTCGGCGGTGAGCAGCCGCTGCCGCTCCGGTCGCTTACAGTGCTCAACATCATCACTGTAGTGCGCGAGTCCGCCGTGTCGGAATGGGCGGCATTTGTCGGCGTCAACCGCCACAGCGT
>JAKKIK010002429.1:0-11237 GCA_024500135.1 Heterodera carotae
TTTTCGGTATTTACCGTTCGGTATACCGACCGAGACTTTTTTCAAATTTCGGTATTTTTTCGGTATCGGTATTTACCGAAATACCGATACCGAAATACCGAAAATCGCATTTGCCGAACACTAGGTTAAACTGTATAAGAGCCAACTTTTTTTGCGATGACTAATTGCTTAGCTTCTGCTTACTCTTTGCTTTCAAAAACATAGAGATTCAAATTTTTAGAATTGTCTGACCAATAAAAAGATGTAAGCCCAACAAAATTTGCGGTCGGCTAGTTGTCCATCGGCCAGAGTTGGCCTAACGCCACCGGCGGTACTGAAATCACTGTGTGCAATTTTTGGAAAATAGCGGGTTCTTGGAAATCTAGACGGATTTATAGACCCTACCTCCCCCTCTAATAAAGCCCCACCCTTGCTGGGGTTGAAAATTTGAGCCCCCACCCTCCCCCCCCCCCCTCAAGGAATGAAATCCATTTAATGTGTAGTACTTTTATACATACGTATATCACTTGGTGTAGCAGCAGAGTGCATCATTGTGTCGCCAAATCTCCCCACTAAAAGATGGGACATTTTATTGATTTTTACCAATCAAACATTATTAAGTGTCGGATTTACAAGTAGAAAATTTTAATTTGTTTGAAATGCCACTGAGTATGACAATTTTTTTATTCAAAAATAAAATTTCAATGAATTTCAACACTCAATGAATACAGCAATGTATGCAAATGTTTTATACAAAATAAATGTTCATTTTTATGATTTCAATTTTTTTAAATTAAAAACTCATTTGGTTTCAAAATGCAACGGAGTATGGCACTATTTGTAAAAAAAAAAAATTGTCTAATGGTTCTTCTCACCTACCATAATTGTTGTTTTCGTGATCATTGTTAATTCGTGATGATGACCCGTAATTATCTTCAGATGCTGGTTGCGCTAAATTAAAAAAAAAATTAAATTTTGCGTTATAATAGAGTTCGTCCCCGATTCCCGACACTTTTGGCGATGTGTTTGCACTTCAAATGGGGCGGACTGTAAAATTAAACGACCTTTTTCGATGCATTTTCTCTGCCTTTGAAAGTTCTTTTATTTTTTAACAATTTTAATTTAGTTTCCATACCTGACTTAAAAAATGTTGTATTTTCGATCGATAGTTTAAATTACAGAATTACAGGGGTCAGGGTAGGGGTGGGCGGGCGTGGGAGGGGGGGGGGGGGGGGCTCTGTTTTGACAGAAATAAAATGCCAAGTGCATCATCAATACTCAAAAATGACGCCAAAAAATTAAAAAACAATTCCAAAATTAAAACGATATTTAATAGGAAATTAAAACACTTTTAGAATGATTACAATTTTGTCCGTCGTCCGTCAAAGCAGTAATCAATTCGCTTGCAAGTCGAAAAACTCCGCGACCAACAGCAGCGACAAGATCAATTGCATGATCGCCCAACGTTTCCGCTTCCGGCACTGTTGTCGTCAAAAGGTCTAAAATGTCGAAGAGAAAAAAAAGCGAAATGCCGAAAACTGTCATAACTTGGGTATATATATGGAAATTTAGAAGTTTCCAGCAGTATGCTTTTTCCATGCCCACATTTATGTTATTCCAGGACTTTTATAATTATTTGTCCATATATCCGCAGCATATCCAGGTCCATGTTTTGTTAGGAATGGAAAAAATTGAATACAGATCAAGGTTTCCATGGCTTTTTGGTGGACCGGTTTTTCTTGGAGGTGTTTTTTTCAAATAAAATGACTAAATTTTATTATTTGTCTAGAATGAGTACCATGTGAAGTGCTTGGATTATTATTGGTAGGAGAGGGAAGTTGTAATACACCGCCTGCTGCTGCCCCTTAAAAAATATTAAATCAAAGATTATTTATTTTAAATATATTGAATAAAGATATATATATATTTATGGCTAGACTTTGACTTAGCCCCATCTATGTTTTGATGAAATTCTACTGTAAAACTGTTAGATATTGCATTATAATCAAGAAAAAGCATTGAAAACTGGCCGTAAAGCCTAAAAAAACACTTTTTTTAACCAAAAATTTGATTTTTTAGACCATCATATTTTTGTTATAATAATTTGTTTACAGTGAAAAACAACGGCCAAATTGATCTAGCGCATTCTTTTTAACCTCCCTTCGCCATTTTCACCTAATTCCGAAACCCGTACTCCAATTCGAACAAAAAGTCGAACTTCAAAATTTTTCAAAAAATCGGTTTATCGCATTAAAATGCTGAAATAGATGCTAGCTGGTTTCCGCATTTATGATATTTAAGCATTTTAAGTGTTTAGGCGATAAAACCGGTTTTCGAAAAATTTTAAATTTCGACTTTTTGTTCGAATTTGAGTATAGGATTCGGAATTGGGCAAAATGGACGCCGGAATCATGTACAGCGACCTCTAAAACCCTTAGTAACGTGTTTTGAACGACTTTTATTATTGAAAAATTTTTTTGGAAAAATGTTGAGGCGATAAAACCGGTTTTTGGAAAATTTTGAAGTTCGACTTTTTGCTCGAATTGGAGTACGGGTTTCGGAATTGGATGAAAATGGCGAAGGGAGGTTAAAAAGAATGTGGTAAATCAATTTGGCCGCCTGTTTTTCACTGTAAACACATTATTATAACAAAAATATGATGGTCTAAAAAATCAAATTTTTGGTTAAAAAAAAATGTCAGTTTTCAATGCTTTATCTTGATTATAATGCAATATCTAACAGTTTTACAGTAGATTTCATCAAAACATAGATGGGGCTAAGTCAAAGTCTTACCATATTTATATATTTATATATATTATATCTAAATATATGTGCAGGCAAAAGGGCACGAATGAAAATCAAAAACCACAAATTTTGAATTTCATATACATAGAATTAAAAAAAAACACTTTCTCTTAGCCCCCCGGTGTCGTCCGAAAATGAAACCAAAAGGAAGTGATCCTCGGTATTTTTTTGCGAATTTCATGATGATCTGACCAAAAAATGCCTGGGTTGGAGAGCCCAAAAAACAAATATTATTTGTAATTAATGTAAAATTAAAAATGCAGACAATTATTGTGCCGTTGATTGTGACTTGTACCAGAAGCGCGTTGAGCATTTGTACGATTGCGATTCCCTAAATATATTGATGATCATTATTTTCACTTAATTACCATGCCACTATTATTAGGGGGAGTCTATTGGGGGGGGGGGTCAATTAAGGGAATTCTGCAAGCATTTTTTCTTGATTCTTTAAAAAGAGCCGTTTGGTGCCGCCTAAGCCCGCCCTATAAATTTTCAATTTCTTCAATACGAAGTCGAACACACAAAAAAAATGTCAAAATTTCCCATCGGCGCCCATTGGCACCGATGGGGCCCCTCCCCAATGTCCAATGCGCTTAGGATTTATCTATGCTACCCCTGTTCACTAAAAACGATTTTTTTAATTAAAAATACTATTTTTTAACCAAATTTGATAAAAAATTTCGATTTACATTGCTCATGGTGAAAAGTTGGGCCCTGTCCCGGATTTCCCAAACCTGGAAAGGCCCGGTCCCGGTTTCGTGAAAAGTCCCGGTCCCCCGCTTAACCCTAATTTTGACTATGAATTTTTTTTTTAATAATTATAAGGAATCGTAATCGGAATCGCAATTAATCGGATTTTTGGGCCATAATCGGAATCGGTTTTAAAACGGTATCAGATTTTTGGCCATAATCGGAATCGGCAACTTAATCGGAATCGGATTTTGTCTGGCTCGTCACATCCCTGATATATATATATATATTGTTTAAAAAAATTAAACGAATAAACCAGAAAACAAGATACCAAGCAGATCAAAATCTTCATTATCTGAAAGTAATAGTTTATTAATTTTTTTTATTGATTTTTCACTTCCAAAATTACGGCTTGATTGAGGCGAAGGATACAGTATTTGGCCTACAGTTCCTGCTTCAAGAACCCGTCTAAATTCACTATTTTGGTTGACCACGGGAGCTGGCGATACAGAGGCGGTAATTATTTGAGGTTGACGACAGACGGGACATGTTTGATTGGTGCTTAGCCTTAAATAAAAAATACTAATTAATTATAAAATGCCGCTTTTTCTCTAATAAAACCCCATGGGCATTCTATTTTTCAATGTTACCGACAAGGTGGTGGAATTATGTTAGAAAGTAATCGGTTAACCAAACCGAAAACCGAAGCGAAAACCGGGGGAATTCTTCGGACATTGAGTACAGTAATGGGTAAAAAAAATGAAAACGAAGACAATTTTCGGTTGGTTGACATTCAGATATTAAGCCATAGCCCTGCGGCTTTTTTTAGCCGTCCAGACATTTAGAACAATTTCTTTGAAATTATTATGAATTTATAATTTCATTTTATTATTCTCCTCACCATGTATCAATGCAATTCTGGTGAAATTGGTGCTAAATGTGTAAATTTATTTTGCATGCATTAAAGCCAACGTATTTCCTATATTACAGCCCCCTCAAATTAAGCCCCATAAGTGTGTTATGAATAAGAAAAACTAAAAAAGTCCAAATTTGGGTTTTCAAAAATAACAAATTTGGCCTTTTTTATCTCTAAATTTTTTGGTAGGTACTCAATCGCTCAACTGATTTACCATATCTGGGTTCAAATTTAAAATTAAACTCTTCGATTGATACCAATTTACCAAATATTGGTGGAGACAAAAAAAAAGAAAAAAAAATGGTTGACATTTGGGTCAGAGACGGTTGCAGAAAAAAAAATGGTTGACATTTGGGTCAGAGGCGGTTGCGCACGGGGGCTCTAATACAGGAAATGCGTTGTGAATATTTTTTATTTTAAATTTAATTTTATTTTCAAACCCCGCAAGGCAAAGCTTTCTCGGGGCCCTTTTCAGTATATGTTAGCTTTTCGAAACAAATTGTACAACAATCGTCTTCGTTGTTTTTCTTGCGGGCAGCAGAAATGTTTTCAGTTATTGCGTTTGAATTTGGCGCCCGATTGGCATTGGCGCTGAGGCGGCGGCGCTCAGTTTGGCGACTGCTATTTCCTAAACAGGCGAGAAAAGATGGCATGTCAAAACCAGGTCGGGGACGTCCAGTATTGTCGGGTCATAACATGTAGGGCTGTTCGATATTACCGACACTGAGTCGGTAAAAGTTTTTTTGGTACCGGTACCGAAACCGGCTTTATTGTACGGCCGACGGCATGGAATTTTTTTTAAAATAATTTCTAAAATGAAAAATTAAAAACTTACCGCGTTCTCTTTGACGATTGTCACTTTGATCAGCAGCAGGTGGTTGAATAACATCTAATTCATTATCTGAGATAATTATTGAATTTATCCAGGACCTCTTAAAAAATTATCCCGAGGGTACTGTTAAAGGAAATAAAGATTTTTGCAAAAATAAGTGAGATTTTAAGCAGTTAAAAATTGACCAAAACCTTCATTTTTTAGTATAATTCGTTTTACAATTACCTACATTTCCCCTCCCCCCCCCCCAAGATTCCTGTCTTCATCTGGACCATTCGACTTTCTGAACGAATAGTTTCCCGACCCCTGGTGGCGGTTATTCAATGGAATTTAATATAAATTTGGTGAAAAGAAAGAAATTTTAAATTGAAGCGTCCCACCTCCATTGAACCTTTAATTAAAGTACCTAACGCTCGAGGGCCCTTTGAATAAAGTCCCATGGGGTTCTATTTGAAAAGATAGTGTTATTATAAAAATAACCATGCTGCAGTTGCCATTGTTGATCTAATCGTTGAATTAGTTCATCTGCTGTAGTGCGTCCCGTTTGACGACTAACACTTCCTAAAAATTGGGAACAAATACCCAATTTGTAATTTTATTTAATTTTACAACATAAAAACTGGGATGGTTTACGATGCCGAAAAAAAGACCGGAATTAAGAATTCAGGGTTTCAAGATATCATTTTAATAAAATTGCCAAAAAAAAAATCGGGAATTCAGGTCACAAAAAAGGCAGAGAGGAATCCATTGGACTTTACGAGATTTGTTGCCAAGGATGCTTATATTGGCTTTTTGTTGCTTCCATGCCTTTTTGAGTTTTTTTCGAAAAATTCCCAAAAATACAATTAAAACAGAAAAAACTACTAAACAACGGCTCCCGGACAATCCGACAGTGGACAATCCGACAGTGGACGATACGACAGTGGACAATCCGACAGTGAAGGACAATCCGACAGTGGACGATACGACAGTGGACAATCCGACAGTGAAGGACAATCCGACAGAAGTGGACAATTCGACAATGGACAATCCGACAGTGAACCCAATAAAAAATAATAATTCTAGAGATTAAAATGTGCGTTTACTCAATATGATCACAAATTTGAGTCCAACTAGTTTGCTTCTGGTATTCTGTAGGAGATTGAACGCAGATAAGCCAAAATGTTATGGGAACGAATAACAGCAATGAAGGCTGGCACGGGTCCTTTAAAAGCCAGTTTCGCTTCCTTCACCCACCTCTAAGTTATTTTGTTAAAAAAAATAAAAAAGGCGACAGACATTGGAATTTGATTGTGCAAGATTACAACAATAATCCACAAAATGGAATCCGAGGCAGGGGAATGGAAGAAAAAATGTTTCGTGCAGCAAGATGAAGCAATTCATGCCATTCACTTGGATTGAATAAATCCCATTTTGGCTTATCTGCGTTCAATCTCCTACAGAATACCAGAAGCAAACTAGTTGGACTCAAATTTGTGATCATATGGAGTAAACGCACATTTTAATCTCTAGAATTATTATTATTTTTATTGAGTTCACTGTCGGATTGTCCATTGTCGAATTGTCCACTTCTGTCGGATTGTCCTTCACTGTCGGATTGTCCACTGTCGGATCGTCCACTGTCGGATTGTCCACTGTCGGATTGAGCAACGACTAAAACATTTTTAAAGTACAAATAAAAGTCAACTTCTGTCATCTAATTCAAAAAAAAAGTCCCTAAAAGTAGAAGTAAATGTATAATTGGTTTCGAAAAGTGTCTATTTCAGGTGTCTTATTCTCGCTTTCCTCGGCACATTACTACCGGGTATGTATGTATGAAAAGTACAGTCCGTAATAACGTTATACCCAAATATAATTTATGCTTTAAAATTAAATTAAATTTCTAAAATTTGAATAACTGACGGTTGTTGTGTCGTCCTTGTCGTTCACTTATTGAACGGATTTGTTGTTGTGTGAATGAAGATGATGATCTGTATATATTATTATTAGTTAGCCTGGTGATTTCAAGTCAAATGATCTTTCAGCTATGCTTTTCGGCAATAGAATCAATTCATCTCTAATTTTTATAATTTAAAAACAAATCTGCAAATCATTCTTTTGTTTGTAAAAATTACCAAAATATAGCCCTGAAATTGCTTTTATTTTTGCCCAAATGCTAAATTTTGGACGCCGAAACTGCTGATATTAAAAATATGTATAATGGCTGCGCGAACCCAGGGTTAGACCTAGCAGGATAATGCGTTAAAGACGCTGCCGGCCAATCAATAACACCAAAAGAACGATCAATCGATCGTGTAGCAGAAGACGATTGAGGTGGTCGATCATGACGATTATGACGACCATCACGTTCAAGGCGTACAGCAGTATGGCTACGACGATTTATCGATTGATCAGCACCAGCAGAATGCTGATTGGCCGAAGTTTGCCTTCGACGAACACGCTCTTGTTCAACAGCAGCAGGTGGTGGTTGTTGTGGTGCTGGTGGTTGTTCAGTTTGGCGATTAGCCACAGCGGCAGGTGGTCGTCGTCGTTCATTAATTGAATTATTTCGTGTCGATTGGCGGTGACTGGTCGAAGCTTCTGCGCTTGTCCGATGTTCAATGCTTGTCGGATGCTCAATATGAAGAATTTCATTGCTTGCGGACCGCGACGATTTGTTGGACTTTTTGCTTAACATTCGACGCATTTGCTTCGCGACTTGCTTTAGTACTGAATCTGATTTTATGCATTTTTTAATGTAAGCCGTATTTATATTTACAAAATTTACAAAAAAAAAGAAGAAAAATTGGCTTGAAATCGCAAAATGTGCCAAAATATTTGCTAAAACCATCAAAAATTCCAATCAAAATGGATAATTAACAAAAAAAAATTTTAGGGCAATTCTTTCTTTTAGCCAAAAATCACCAAATATTTGAGAAAAGTGCCTAATATTGATTAAAATCTCAAAAGTTCCAAAATATTTGCTAAAAATATTTCTTAAAAAAAGGCCAAAATATTTTTCATTGCTAAAAAGTGTGTTCAAATCAAAAAATTCTTTCACAAAATATCTACCTTTTTTGGGTTTATTTAGCTATAAATCCCAAGAAAATTATTAGGAATACTGGTTATTTGCATTAAACATTGGGACTTTTTAAAATTTTTGTGATATTTTTATTTTTATCATCCTGTCAATTGTATAACATCTTTAATACACCACTGTAAATGTACTTTTTGTACCTTGGGGTTTTCTATGTTGAGGCTTTTATAATGCCAATTTTTGCATATTTTGTCATTGTGCCTATATTCAGGATTTTGGAGAGCATTTTTTTTATAAAAATTCAGAATTTTTTTTTTGAAAAGATTTACAAACAACGCACCCTTAAAAATTATTGCTTACTTCCTTTTCCTTTTTCTGCTGATGATGATGATGATGAAGAGGTTAATGATGCGGATGAGTTGTGGTGTTGATGATTGTGAGAAGAAGAACTTGCCTGGTTAGTACCAGAATGAAGTGGCATTTTTCCGCTTCTCGTGCGATCTTAGGTAATTATTTGTTTGCTTTTTTTTACCTTTTTTTAGCAGCATTAATTATATAAATAAAGGTTATACCTATTTACGAATTAAACTGGATGCAAACCCCTGAATTCGGTCGGCCTGGCCTGAAACCCGACCCGATATTTTTTCCAACCTGAAAGCCCCCTGTCCCATAACAATTATATTCTTTGAATCCAATACCCAAAAAAAAAAATGTTAGCAGCGATTAATATATTGGAAAGTCCGATCCGAACGAAACCCGACCCAAAATATCCGAATAATCTGCGAATTCTCCTTATATATGTAGACAATGATTTTTGAGAAATAGGGCGGTTACAGACGCACATGTATACGAACCAGGGATGGAACCGGATGCCAAAAATGAAAGTCAGTCAAAAATCGCTTAAAATTCCACTATCTTTTGGAAAATTCTCTATTTCCTCTAATAGTATCCCCGGGGTACTATTAAAATTTTTTTTGGAAAAGTCCGGAATTTTCGAAAACCAAAAGGTCCGGAATCCGGTTCCATCCCCGATACGAACCCTACGGATATGTCCTCAAACGTATATTAAAATTAGTGTCCGTGCACACACCTGGCACAATTCGGGATTTTCCGGGTCCCAAGTCGAAAACCGGCTACTAATGGACAGTCCATCAAAAAAGGAATGGGTACCGGTATAATTAGAATATGTTTTGTATGTGTCAACATTACTTGGTTTGGCATTAAATCGGCCGAACATTGCAAAAAAGCATGACAGAATAACAATTGATTTTTGGTCACACAAAATACTGATTTATTGTGAAAGGAATTAACCGTCGTAAACATATGGCCGTGACTGTGTGATATCGGAAAAGCAGACACGGACGGACACGAACGAAAGCCATATCCGTGACAACAACATATCCGAATGATCTGCGAATTCTCTGGACAAGACAACAGTGATGCAAACCCGAACCCGAAACCCGATTTCTCTCAAATCTTTTCGACTTAAAAAAATTACTTTTGGAGTGGGAATAGCCTCTTTTAAATTTTAATTTTTTAAATTAAAATTTATTATGGTTTTTAATGGGCCCTTTTTGTGATAGTCGAAAGCTGGCTACCAATAGACAGCCCATCAAAACAGTCGATACCGGTATAATTTGAATATATTTTGGATTTGTCATAATTACCTGGGTTGGCATCAAATCGGCCAAACATTGCAAAAAAGCATGTCAGAATAACAATTGGTTTAATTAATAGCATCTTGAATTTCAAAAATTAATTTAAAATTGAGGGAAAATTAATTTGCTTTATAATTGATCAATTTTACTTAACATTGAACCAATTATAAGAAATAAATATTACAGAAGAAAACAGATGAATGCATATATTTTTAACAACAAGCTTTATCTTGGTTAAAAAATTGATTGAAAATAAATGATGCCAATATTTTTATTGGAAAATTAATATGCAAAATGTATTAATTTACCACTATATTTGTGCATTTTGAGCATGGCATACGGCTCCATTAAAATTTGCTTACAGAGCAGCAGGGGTGTGACTTGTCCCTGAAAAGACGAGAGCGAGAGTTTGACGAGAGTTCCCAAAAAGACGAGAGCGAGAGTTTGGCGAGAGTCAAGGAAAAAGTTTTACCTTTGTTTAAATTAATTTTCGTGTCATATTATGAATTTTAGTACTGAATTTTGTTATAATGGCCAAAAGGCACCCTTAAAATTTGATTTTTCGTTTGTTTTAAAGTACACCTAAACCAATTTTGTGCTTAATTTCAGCATGAAATTAGCGCGCGCCATTCGTCCTCGAATGCTTTCACTTTTTAATCTGATCCATAAACGAAACTGAGAAATTTTTTTGACGAAACGAAACGGGCAAAATTCACGAAACGAAAGTTTCATGCAGCTCTGCTGGGCGTGGAATTAAATTCTAAATTTATCCCCAATTTTACTCTTCCCATGGTTGTACCTCTTCTTACTGTAAGATATATGCAAATCATCTAGTGTCCATCCTTATTTTTCACAGCTATTACTCATCCATCCATCCATCCATATTGATCTCCACTCTTTTCACTCTCACCCTTGGCCAAGCCCTCGCTCAATTGTATTTCCTTCCCCGGAGGGGACACAGCATTCATTCATATTCTTCCCTTCTTTTCCGTCGGCCGACGATGATCAAGCGATATTGCAATGCTCGCGACATTTCACTTATCTGTATCACATAGGTATGCATGTTCATTCGCATACATTGATCAATTGCTTTATGCATAAACCGGTAAATAAATCCAATGCGCAATCCATTCGCAGGGCAGGCACCCGGCCCCCTTTCCCCACCCTCGGGATGACCCCCGCCACTTCACTTTACCATGAAAGTGCCTTTCTACCATGCAGGGCCGTATCCAGGGGGGGGGGGGTACACGGGATACGTACCCCCCCCCCCCCCCCAAACCCCCCCGCGGAAGGGGAAAAAAAAATGGGGTCCCCCCCCCAGCCCCCCGAAAAAAAAAAATT
>JAKKIK010002430.1:0-11236 GCA_024500135.1 Heterodera carotae
CTCCGAGTGGGTCGAGTTCATCTACCCAGCCGCTGACGACTGAGGTTTTTATTTTTCGGCTATTAGGCAGGGCGCTTGATTCCCCAACCAACCGCTGTCTGAAATATTGTAAAGCGAAAGCTACGCTTAAGCAGTAACTAATTACTTGAATAGCCCGCAAAAATATAACATCTAAAAATAAAAAAAAACGAAACGTTTTAATGGGACCCTTGGTCGTTTAAAAATGCCTTTTTATTCCCTTTGAAGCATTTATTTTACCTTGATGTTTTTTACTGCCATATCTTTATTATGTAGTAATGATTATTTTTATCTAGCTCGTGCCGCTTTGTTGTTACAACGAAAAGGAATACTATTCCGTTGAAGAATTGGTAAATTCGTTACTGAGTTGTAATAAAATATTATATGCATTATGTTTAGATCGAAAGCCTTAGAGAAGACGGAGTCCCAATTGAGCATTACAAATGGATAGCTGCTCGCGAGGTGAGATATTATCAATAGTTGTTGCAATCATAACGGTATTTTCTTAACAAATAATCAATGATTTACATGACTCAGAAAAAAATGGAAGAGTATGAACCAAAAACTTTCCTTGACATTGCCAAAAAACTTGCCGCACAAACGCCGCTGGACCTGGTTCAAGTGGGGGAAAACATTTGGGGCGCAGCCGCGTGTGCCATCAAGTTGTTTTTCTTACGCTGTGGCGTTGATACCGTCTCACACTCGGCGCGCAATTGTCTCGTCGACCTTGCAGCCGACACTCTTATTACTAACGTGATTCTTTTTCTATAAAAATAAGTATTAGCCCAAAATATTGTATTTGAATGAACTATCATTTTAGACTAAGGAAAACCGAGACTTCTGTTTTACGTGGAAGGAATGTTCTCGGTAAGCTGTTAATATTTCTTCATTTGTATTGTTTCCATTTTTGTAGGGCCCATTCTCATTTTTATGACATGAATCGTCTGGCAACATCGGAAATGGACCAACTGTTGGAGAGGGTCCGAAATTTTGTCAACAAAATTTTTAACTGGAACAACCCGGAAACCATAAATCGTGTCACAACCGCGCTGGAACGTTATCTCAGGAGTGCCAACTTTGTGGGTCCAATCAGAATCGACGGAATGACGATTAAAATGGTAGCCAAAAATAAGCGCCGGTTCGCAAAAGAGGAGCGTGAGTACAAATACATCGCATCTTGATTACATGTTTTTCCCCTACAGTGACATTTTTTGTTTTTCATTGTTCACCAGTTTTAAATCGAAAAAAAATTGTTTAATTGTTCACCGGACCAAATAATTGTGAACAAGGTGAGGAAGTGGGCGATTAAGGCTGAATGTACAAATGGGAATCAGGGCCTTTGGGCTAAGCGTTTTTGCACTCTTTCCAATTACTGGCGAAAGAGACTGCAATTAAAATTTACAGGCTCGATCTGTGTTCTGTTATTCCCTTTATTGCCTGTAAACACATATTAGTTAAATAATTTTAAAAAAATTGGTAAGTTAAAGACCAAAAGCTTCCGAAATTGTTCGTTAACAAAAGTTCGGTACAATGTTCTTTTCCATTTCTGCGCTGAGTGTGCCAATTAATGCTGCAGTCTGTCGAACAGCGAGCGAAGAGTTTGCATGACGAGAAAAGAGTACAGTGCAACGGTACGACGATGTTGTCGGTATGTTGTCATTCTGTCCAGACAAGCGAACCCGTGACTTTTTACCCAACCGTGTTGTCAGCGGAGCTGCCAGTGCAGCAAATAGAGATGAGGGAGAGGGGACGGCGGACGTTGGAAATGACATGCAAGCGATTTGGGAAGTTTCAACCGAGGAATGTTCGGCGGAATATGTTGCAGTGCATTGGTCCGGATGACAAAGCTGAGAATGTGTATAGGGGGGATCATTCCTTTAAAACCTATTAAATCTTAACAAAATGTTTCTGATTTGCTCTTACCGAAACGATCAGAAAATATACCTTTAATATTTTAATGAGCGGTGTACTCCCTGCTGTCGTCCCAAACCAGCAGGGGTACAAGCCCGTATTTTTTTGGAGGGGAAGGAATCAGCAAATTTTCCCAATTTTTGTTTTCAGGGGAACGTTACATCGGTCGACAAATGCTTGGGTTCATTAGTCTTTGCCCTTGTTAGAATAACAGTGCTTTTCTCACCCGAATCAACAGTTCGCCTTCAGAAGTCCGCGCGAAAGCAATTTCCTCTGAGGTTGATTCCGCTCCGCCTCCCGGCACCATTTGCGATCAGCAAACGGCACACATCCAAATGTCCTAACGCGGCAGCGAGGTAAAGCGGTGTACATTCTGAACATTATGTGGGGATATTTTATCGCGTATTTCCTCAATAGAAGCCCCCTCCCTCTATTTGAACCCCCCTATTTGTCTTTGCACCGTTTCATGGATTATTGAAAAAAAAACTCCCCGGGCGTTTATTAAAGAAATAATTTCCTGCCCTTTCTCACTTTGTCCAATAATTTTCGAATAGCTCTTTTGCTGCACATTGGCACCCTTCTCCAGCTGAAATAAATTTGTCCGTAATTTCGACATAAATTAATTTTGACCATCAAATAAATTTTTAAATAATTAAGTGCATTAATTGCTTATTTGTTAGCTTCTGCTAAACGAATTAATCAACTGGGCGCTCACTTTTCGGTGCTAGAAGTTAATTATTTGTGAATCTTCAGCGGGGGTGACATTTTACCCCATAAACCCCGCGTTTGCCGGGTTTTGGGGGTCTGTACCGCATTTTTGAAACTGCCGAGTTTTCGGGTTTTGTCGGATTTTCCTGTTTCCACTCATTTATTTGAATTTTATAAAACATTTTGTAAAAGTCTTAACAAAATTTTCAACTTTGGCATTCATTTCGAATTGCACCCACGGCACCAACAACGGTGGACCTCCTCTATTTGGGGAAGGCTCTAATTAAGAGGGGGGGGGGGCTTTATTTTCAGATTACTATTCGAATGTTTTGCTTGCTGCTTTTGTTTACCAAAAGTGAAACTGTTTCCGCATGTCCATTGTATACAGCTACAGCGAGTGCCATGAGTTTGTTGTTGGCGGGCATTCCAAACGACCCATTTGGGGAGTACTATGAGTTGAGCAAGATGTTCAATTCGTCCGCATCAAATGTGTCCATTAGCGTGCGCAATTTGTCGACATTGCCGTCGACGAGGGCATGCCCAAATTGGTGAAAGCGCTGTGCAAATCCGGCACTATCATCTGCAACAGCAGAGGTAGCAGGAGGATTTGTCTGAAATGGTCAAATAAAAGATATACCCTAAAAAAACACTTGCCATCGACCAGTTGACCTTACACGGGTTGTTTTCAAATTACGTATTATACAAACTTTTTAAATTTCTGGCAAATTTGGTGTCAATAATTCTAGACGAGACAAAGTACCTAATGTATGTCCAGTGGGCTTCAATATAGATCCAAACTTTTTGGTTGGGTTGCTCATCCGTGACTCCGACGTCCTTACACCGATCCCCGTCGAAATTTTTGGGCCCCCTTCCCATCTGCAGGCCCCGAACCCCGTCGGCCAGCCTACCAACTCGTGGTACACCCAAAATTCCGTTTTGATTTTTTCGGGTTTTGGCTTTCAAGTCTGATTTTCGGTTTTCAGGGAAATGCATCACTAATACGAACCGCATTTGATGAAGCTGAAACAGCCGACGTCAACAGTGACTGAATGCACAACAGGCAGACGACGGCATATTGAAAATTGGCAAAATTTGAGGCTGTCATTGGTGGGGACGGCATTTGAATGGGGCACAAACAAACGTGTTCCACCCTGAAGGTATACAATATTTCGGGAAATTCTTAACCTGAAAGTTTGCCAAAATATGGATATCAAACATGGACATAAAAAATTGATGAAATATGAGACAAATATGATTATAAATAACGCATAACAAAAATATTTTTACCCAGATGGAAAGAATTTAAAAATGGTCTCATCATTCCTCCCTTGAAAAGGGGGGGGGGGGGCTTTGTTAGAGGTGTCAGTCAATCAGCTGTTGTGTGAATAGGCTTGACAACGGTATATGCATTAACTCTCCTCATGAGGGGGGCTCAATTGGAGGGGGAAGGGGGCTTAATTAAAGGGCTTGTAGATTAGATATAAAATGGACAACTGGGGTTTTTTGAGTGTGGGGGGCTTATTTCCCATCACCTCTTAAAAGTTGCAGTTTATTGGCCATAGACCAAATAATGTCTCCCCTCCCCCCGTCCCGCTTTTTCCCGCCTCGAGGGCCAGCAGGTTGGCCACAATTCGCCAAGTCGGCGGGGGGGGGGGCACAATGTGCAGCAGGTGGCTGATTCAAATCGGCGGGAGAGAAGAGACTCGGAGATCAGTGGAAAAGTTAATTGGAAGCAACGACTGACACCGGCAACGGCGACGGGCAGCAGATCAACAGCAGTGGACATTATTAATTGAAACTCCGATCGAATCCGATCACCGATCACCACCTCCTCTTTGATGCCAAAGAAGTAATGAAAACAAAAGAGAAAAGCCCAGATCAACTCTGTAAACAATGACCGAAACTAAATTGGGCCGTAAATCTATTAATTGACGGTAAAAAAACCAATAATATTGGTATTACTATTGGTTGATCAATTTTTTAAACTTGCTGGTAGCTTATTGTTACCGATCGATTAATTATCGCACCAAACTAAACAAGTCAAATTATGATCGATTGGTTTGTTGAGTCTGTGGCGAGCGCGCTAACCGTCTGCAAATAATGCACTACATTTTCCATGCCTCTGATGGACGACGCTTGCATCAATGCCGTTTTTCCGTATTGGTCTGCCAGGTCAATGTTGGCACCATGCTTGACGAGAAAGTCAACTGAAAATTGGGAGCGGCTTAATTGGAGTATTCAAAATGTTGTTACCGTATTTTATGTAATAGAATACCCCCTCCATTTGAACCCCCACTCCCTAAAATACTGTAGTTGTAATACCCCATGATGGGGTATTGAAAACAATGCTGCAGGGGGAATATAAGTAACTGACCAATTTCCAGATGGCCAGTTGAAGCGGCGTACATCAATGCCGTATTTCCTTGATTGTCTGCCTGGTCAATATTGGCACCACGCTTGACGAGAAAGGCAACTGAACATGGGAGTCTGATCGATTAGAGTAGGAAAATGTTGTTACAGCCCTCCATTTGAACCCCACCCCCCTCAAACAGAACCCCATGATGAGGTGTTAAAAACTAACAGGATCAAAAATTCCGGACCCTTTGTGGACTTAGATTAGTGAAAAAAACAGAAATGCAAAATTGCCGCCACTGACCAATTTCCAAGTGGCCGTTTTCAGCGGCTTTCATCAATGTCGTTCTTCCGCCACTGTCTGCCTGGTGAATGTTGGCACCACGCTTGACGAGAAAGGTAACTGAAAATTGGGAGTATGATCGATCGGAGCAGGAAAATGTTGCGCTATTTACCATATTTAATCAAATAGACTACCACCTCTATTTGAAGCCCACCCCCTCAAATATTGAGTACCCCATGATGGAGTCTTGAAATACAGTGCTCCGGGAATGTACCTGACAAATGAATCTAGCATTCCTGACCTTTTGTGGGCTTAAATTAGTGAAAAACATGGTAGTGAAAAATTTTCACTGACCAATTTCTAAATGGCCAAAATAAGCGGCTTTCATCAATGCCGTGCGTCTGAAACTGTCTGCCTGGTCAATGTTGGCACCACGCTTGTCGAGAAAGGCAACTGAAAATTGGGAGTCTGATCGATCGGAATAGTAATCTTGTGCAATTTACCATATTTTATCTACAGAAACACCTTTTTGGATTCGGACCTATCCAAATTTTTGTAATAGTACCCCCTGAGGATGTCAGTCTGTATTCCCCTAACTGACATCTATTCTAACAATCCGATTGATTCGGTCGGCGGAAACTCATGTTTCCTACCCGAAAACTTCTATTAGAGGGGGGGAGGCTTCAAATTGAGGGTTCTTTTATTAGAGTGAGACTGCGATGGGTTCAGTTGGAGGGGGGCTTGCTTCTGTTAAAAACAGCAGGTCTCAAATTGAAATGAATTTTTTTTTTGAGGGCGACGACATCATTCGAATGGAGGGGGGCTTTTATTACGGCCGGGCTCATTTTGGCATGGACCGTTTTGGCATAGACAAGTTTACATTTTTTTTTATTTCCCAACAAATTCATACAAAGTTTTAAATCATTGGAAAGCTCCACATGTTTAGAAGCTATGAGCAGGATGCCATTTTACCTGGGAAACCGGGCATTTGCCCGGTTTAATTCAAAAAGTTCGTACCCCAATGCTTACAATTAGGTAGGTTACTTTCTTTCAATGCCAAATTTGCTCAAACGGGTGAAAGTGGTGACAAATAAGTTGTTCAAATGTTTTTACGTGGTTTTACATTGTAATTTGCACGATTTAAAAAAAAAATTTGCCCGATTTTTTAACTCGCTCGCCCGGTTTTTGAGTTTTGGCGATAGCATCCCTGGCTATGAGTAGGCATAAGCTAATGTAGGCGATTTAGCAAATTGCAACATATTCAAACTGTTATTACTGTCTTTTCTCTAATAATCTCATAACCGCCCCATGGGGTGGCTTTTTTTCAATACCCCCACGAGGGGGGGGGGGACAATTGGAGGGAGGCAGCCATTAGGGAAAATACGGTATTCAAATGCTCTAGGTGTTTAGAAGCGTTGACCAATGTTCGAAAATTGTACCCGTATTACGAGGCCATTTTTGTGCCATTTTTACGTACCAATTTGACAAAATTGGTACAATAAATTTACGCCGGCGGTGTTTCGGCTGAGAGTGTTTTTGTGTCCGAGCCAAAATGACCCGTTCCGTTTTATTAAGAGTGAGATCCTCAATTGGATGGGGGGAGGGCTTATTAATGAAAAACGGTAATGAAAAAAAGTGCCGCCGCTGACCAATTTCCAAATGGCCTTCTGCAGCGGCGTACATCAATGCCGTTTCTCTGCCTAAGTCAGCCTGGTTGATCTTGGCACCAAACGTGACGAAAAAGTCAACTGAAAATAGAAGTATGATCAATCGATCAATTCAGACCCGTAACTAAGGGGGGGAGGGAAGGGAATTTCCCCCCCCCCCCCCCCCTTCCAACGAAACCAAAAATTTGGGAAAATTGCCAACCTCCCCCCCCCCCGAAATTATTTCTGGTTACGGGCTTGGCTCAATTTACTATAATATAATAGAACTTCCCTGCATTTGAACCAGGGTTGCCGCGGGTTACCCGAAACCCGTGACCCGAAACCCGGTTTTTTGGCGACCCGAAACCCGACCCGAGCCCTTTTCGACCGACCCGACCCGAAACTCGACCCGAACTTTTTTCGGCCGACCCGACCCGAAACCCAACCCGACATTTTTCTCGACCCGCGGCAACCCTGTTCCCTACCCTAGGGGCTTCTGTGAGACTGCGTTGGGTTAAAATGGAGGGGAGTGGGATGAATGGGGGCTTTTGATCGGACAGAATCATGATCCTGTCAGGATTTTGTCAGGATCCTGATCCTGACTTTTTGCAAAAAAAAAAAAATCAGGATCCTGATCCTGATCAAATCAGGATTTGAATCCTGATCCTGATTATTTCCGTCCTGATCCTGACTTTTTTCAAAATTCCGATCTCATTTTTACGGACCAATTTTCAAGTGGCCTTTTTCAGCGGCTCCCATTAATGCCGTGCGTTCGAATTCGTCTTTCAGCTGATTGAGGTCAGAGCCGGCTTCCACCAACACGCGGCAAACGTCCAAATGGCCTTCTTTAGCGGCTTCAATCAATGCTATTCGTCCGTATTTGTCTGCCCGGTTAATGTTGGCACCACGCTTGACGAGAAAGACAACTGAAAATTGGGAGTCTGATCGATTGGAGTAGGAAAATGCTGCGCAATTTACCATAATTTTCTAGTCTAGTTGAATACCCCCTCCATTTGTACCCCACCCCCTCAAATAGAACCCCTTTGATGAGATAGTGTGAATACTGCGCCCCATTCTATCCGGGGAATACAATGTCGGCTGTATTGAAAAATTCAATTATTCTGTCGGCAGATTTCATATTCCCTGCCCTAGGGGCTTCTATTAGAAGGAGGGGCGCTTTTCAAACAAAGAATTCTTTTATTATAATGAGACTGCATTGGGTTTAAATGGAGGGGGAGGGGCTTCAAATCGATATGAGCTTTTATAGAGATGGACTTGGTTGGATGGATGGGGGCTTTTATTAAGAGTGAAAACCTCAAATTGGTAGGGGGGGGCACTATATTAGAGAAAAGAAACGGTAGAGAAATATTGTCACTGACCAATTTCCAAGTGGCCTTTTCCAGCGGCTTCCATCAATGCCGTGCGTCCGTTCTTTGCTGCCCGCTGGTTGACGTCAGCGCCGGCTTCTACCAACACGCGGCACACCTCCAAATGGCCGGATGAAGCGGCTTTCATCAACGCCGTTAGTCCTTCAGTATCTTCCTGGCTAATTTTGGCACCATGCTTGATGAGAAGGGCAACTGAAAATTAGGAGCAACTTGATTGGATTAGTAAAAAATGTTGTTACCGTATTTTACCTAATAGAATACCCGCCTCCATTTGAACCCCACCCCCTCAAATATTGTTAGCTCCGCGTGATGGGGTGTTGAAAAAAAGTACTTTCCTGTTATGAGATTACACTCAAAAATTTTGCAACCCCCCTCTGAAACTTCTAAATATTTTCTAGGGTAATTTAGAGCACTGATTATGAATTTGTTTTTCCCAATTTCATAACTCCGGATCAAACAATTGGCATAAAACCATAAATCATAAGATTTTACTATCAAATTTGGTACAATCGACAGATCTCGACAAGCCAAATCGATCTAGACTGGTTTCAACTAGATCCGCTACCATTTGACCACTGGGCGATTGAGTCCTAGCCTAAATTATTTTCACTGACCAATTTCCAAGTGGCCTTTTTCAACGGCATCCGCCAATGCCGTGCGTCGGAAAATGCCGGTCAGCTGATTGACGTTGGCGCCGGCCTCTTCTACCAACATGCGGCACAAGTCCAAATAGCCGACTGAAGCGGCTTCCGCTAACGCCGTGCGTCGAAATTCGCCAATCTCCTTATTGATGCCAACAACAGCCTTTACCAACACGCGGCACAACGCCAAATTGGCGTTTGTAACGGCGTTCACCCATGAAAATGTGTTGTTGCCTGAAAGCACTCCAAAACTGAGTACCGGGGTCGAATACCGGAACCGAGTTGGGGGTACCGGGAAATTTCTGGTACCGAACATCCCTAGTATGCACCCCTACATTAATGCCTCCCTGGGGTTTTAATTCAAGGAAATCACAAGTCCAATTTTTTAGGCATCGATTTCCTGGCATTTTCCAACACACGGACTTGCCCACCACGCACCATCCTTATCCGTTTCGGCTGTTTTGTTGGGCCGACCAATGTCCGCCCTCCGTTCCGGAAAGCATGCGGCGGCCAGTGCCGTGCGCCCGTCGTCCGCTCCCGCGTCAACAACGGCACCATTTGCGATTAGAACACGGCACACATCCAAATGCCCTAACGTGGCTGCGATATAAAGCGGTGTACAGTCTGAAAAATGTTGGGGAAACTTTTTATTGCGCATTTCCTCAATAGAAGCCCCCCCCCTCTATTTGAACCCCCTCATTGTTGCAGGGATTATTGGAAAAAAAGAACTCCCCGGGCGTTTATTAGAGAAATAATTTCTTGCCCTTTCTCACTTTGTCTAATGATTTTCCAATAGGTCTTCTGCTGCACATCGGCACCCTTCTCCAGCTGAAACAAATTTGTCCGTAATTTCGACATAAATTATGACCATGACGTAAAAATTTTAAATAATTGAATAGTTTTTGGAACGGTAACGATAAAACGGTAAATTGATGATTTACCGAGCCGGCAAATTACACGGCGCCCAGGCACTTGGACAGTGGACAATTGGACAGTGGACAATTGGGCCCAATTGGGCAGTGGACAATTGGACAGTGGACAATTGGCAGTGGACAATTGATTCGGTTTTATTTTCTAGGAGGAGGTTCTTATTTCGCGTTGTGAGTGGGTGGGTGGGTGGGGTGAGGAGGGTGGGGGGCTCTATTTCTTGAAGGAGGTTTTTATTTCGGGGGGGGGGTCTCTATTTTCATAATACGGAGGTGTTTATTTAAAGGGGGTCTTGGAAAATTGTGCTTGCTGCTCTGCTGGTGTTTACCAAAAGTGAAACTGTTTCCGTGTGCCCATTGTATACAGCTACGGCGAGTGCCGTCAGTTTATTGTTGGTGCAAAATCGACCATTTGTGGAGTACTTTGAGCTGGTCAAGAACTCCATTTCGTCGGCATCAAATGGGTCAATTAGCGTGCGCAATTCGGCAACATTGCCGCCGACGAGGGCACGCTCAAATTGGCGAAGGCGCTGTGCACATTCCCCACAATCAGGAGGATTTGCCTGAAGTGTGCCAATGAGAGATATACCATACTTGCCACAATCGGCCAATTGTCCTTATCCTATGTTAGAGTCCCGGGGGTTCTATTTTTCGCTCTCCCCTCTGCAAAAAAGGGGGAGAATCATTCGAAAGCTTTTTTTAATCCCCTCAACGGAGAGCCTTTTTGAGTGGACATGGGCATGGACTTATCCGGTATTTAGGTCTGGGGGACACTCTTGAGGGGATCTGGGTACTTGGCAGGAGAAATCACAAAATTTCTTTTGGAATGAGACCTTTTTATTAGGTTAGCCTGCCATTTTAAGTCGTAATTCCCGAACTTTTTCTGCTTCCGTGCTTCTAGTCATGAACCCGAAATTTCGATTTCCTCGGGTTTTTTGGCTTTCGATTTTCGGGTTTTTTTCCCTTTCGGTGCATCACTACGGCCAACCGCATTTGATGAAGCTGAAACAGCCGACGTCAACAGTGCCTGGATGCACAACAGGCAGACGACGGCATATTGAAAATTGGCAAAATTTGAGGCTGCCATTGGTGGGGACGGCATTTGAATGGGGATTAATTTCAGAACTTAAATCTTTAAATGTTTTCAAAATATGCATAGGTAGGCACGCATTATGGACATTAAATATTGTGAAAAATATGGGGCAATATCAGGCTGTCTATAATACCTCCTTTGGGAGGCATTTGCCCCTTTTTTGACCTGCCCGCCCCCTTTTTGCCGCCTTTTTGAGTTTTGCCCCCTATTGCCCCCTTTTTGAGTTTTGCCCCCTATTGCCCCCTTTTTGAGTTTTGCCCCCTATTGCCC